>JANAVB010021557.1:0-31071 GCA_029216955.1 Iris pallida
TATATATATTAAATATATATATATAATATATATTAATAAAATATATATAAAAAAATATATATATATATAAATATATATAAAATATATATATATATAATATATATATATAATATATATATACATATTAGAAAAAAATATATATATATATACATATTAGAAAAAGAGGAAAAGATATTTGTATAAAGATATTTTAAAAATAGGGAAAAAGGAAAATTGTGTGGGGTATTCATAAGGGGATAACATGGAGCTTGGGTTCGGGTTCGGTTGAGCCGGGTCGGGTCAAAATCGGACATGGTGCAATAATTGAATTTAAATAGTATTTATGATCATGGGTAAATAAGTGACATGTTGGAACTCAAATAAATGGGACACAAATGTCATGTGGCTAGTAGCTTCATGTGGGCCATGTCCCTACTTTGGGTTGACTAGGTTGGATCGATGTCGGGTCCCAAAATTAAATTGGAAGTCAGGTCACATTTTACGGTAGATAATTAATTGGCCTAAATTGACCCGAAAGTTGTGCGAAGTAAATGAGGCACAAAATAGAGTGTCTAAGTGGGACACGAAGGTCATGGGTGTAGAGCGTCTCGATTAGATCATGCATGAGAAGTTGGTTTCAAGAAAACGACTAGTCTTGTGCTCCCACATTAAAAGTCACGGCAACGTACAAACGATGATCAAAGATAAAAGTGGAAAATCAATTAATAATTATTTAATCGATCAAATGGTCTAAATTGATCCGAAGTTGTGCGATACAAAAAGAGCACAAGGGAACAAGTTTAAGTGGGACACGATATATCAAAACGAAGATAATCTTGTCTACTTCAAACTCATGAAGAGAGTTTCCAGAGATTGGCATCCTTGACGCTCCAAAAGTCAAAGTCACGAAAAAGAACATTAATGATCAAAATAATTAAGTAATAAAATATTTATTGAAAATAATTCATTTAGAAAATTTAAAGTAACCCTAAAATTCAGGGGGCTTACACCAATCTAGAAAGAATTTTGACATGAAATTTATATAAAGTAGTAGGCACATAGGAGAATCCAACATTTTTGGTCCCATGAAGTTTTGATGTCTTAAAGTGGAGAAAATGCATTTTCAAGATGCCTTACATGCTGTAATTTTTTGCCAGCAAGGTAGGGTCAACTTGTGGAGATATGCACGGCCTGTAGGGGCTGTTCTTGTTGGTGGCCGGCCTTGAGAAGGTAGTGAGGGGGTCTTGGGCATGTCTAGGATGAGGTGTCAGTCCTCAGATGGTCAAAAATTGGTTGGGACAACAGCGAGAAGAAGAGATGCCAGCAGCAGTAGTTCGGCAATGAAGGGGCTGGGTTTTAGGGTTCATGGAGAGGGTTTTTGTGTAGGTTTGTATATTATATATATATAGGGTTGCTAGGGGAGGTCGGTTGTGGGCTGTTCTAGTGCGGGTAGGGTTGAGTTTTAATGGGTTTTGGAGTCCATATACAAGTGGGATTGGCACAAGATTAAACAAGTTCCAAATATATGAAATAGAAATTGTAGAGTTTCTCTATTTGGTTTTGACCCAAATA
Source organism: Iris pallida (assembly GCA_029216955.1). Taxonomy (NCBI): domain Eukaryota; kingdom Viridiplantae; phylum Streptophyta; class Magnoliopsida; order Asparagales; family Iridaceae; genus Iris; species Iris pallida. The sequence goes on from JANAVB010021557.1 coordinate 1,552, forward strand.
AATACTCCATAAATCTGAATTAAATATTTAGAAGAGCCTCTCTACATGGGAATGACCCTATCAAGTCCTCTACAAGTTGTTGGACAATTTTAGGCTCGATAAAAATTAACCGATTTGGAAATAGGCTTAAAAAGTTACATAAAGGGTCTTATGTGTCATTTGAATTTAAATAGCACATGAGACCTTGATTGAGTGGAACAACCTAAGCATGTGTGTGGTAGGCTCAAAAATATTTGAAATCATATATTGGATTGTTTAGGTTGGATCGATGTCGAGTCCGAAATTTAGGTTGGAAGTTATGACAAGTTTTACGGTAGATAACTTCTTGGCCTAAATTGATTCTGAAGTTGTGCAAAGCAAATAAAATACAAGAAGATATATTTGAGTGAGATATGATATACCAAATTGAAGATAAACTTGTCTAGTTCAAAAGTCAAGAAGGAAGTTTCTAAAGTTTGGCATTTCTTGTGCTCATAAAATCAAAGCTACGGAAGAGTACATTTTATGATCATGAATAAAAGTAGAAAAATATATTAATAATTATATTAAACAAAATAATAAATTAAATTAAAAAATAACTCTAAAAATCTTGGGGGCTTACAACCTACCCACCTTAAATAATTTTGTCCTCGAAATTACGCCGACTCATAGGATAAGGAAACTAGTCATATAGGATTTCTAGAGGTGGCTAATACTAATGGGCTCTAAATTATCATAATCTTGGTTTACATATTCTAAGCATATCTCCTATCATTAAACTAATATGACACACATATATCAAACATGAAAAATATATGCTATATCGCACCAAGATAGTAATACATCCTATGGCTAGGTTTCGACTAAAGGATTCTATGTCGCAACCTTGGTTCATAAGCTAACATAGCACAATAGCTCAACCTTCAAACAAGGATAATGGGTGAACCATGCACATGACAGTCCATGTCCCTAGAGTGCTAACAGAAGAAACAACCACCATAAATAAGGCTTATGATTGAATAATCATTCCTAATATATGGTAATCTCTCTAATACTCTCATCTATGGAAGTCCACCCACCTTAGTTCTTTACCTGGTCCTATTAAGCATGGATTCCTAACTTCTTCCCATATGAATCTTTCAAATTCTTATTTAAGGGTGAAGTGGCTGCTCTAGGCATGGCTACGAAACTAAAAGAAATTAATATAGCCTTAAAATCAAAAATAGGTGCAACTAAAAAAATACCTGCTATAGCTACTCTCTTACGCTCATTCTCTATCGGTGCCATAACATAATCCTTGCCAATTCTCTGTTCTCCAGGTGCTGGTAGCCTCGAAACTGTAGTTGCCTGAGTAGGTGGTCCTCGGTCCTGATGGTGCTGGTAGTGCTAGCCTCGAAGCTAGATGTTGTTGTCTGTCACTCTGCTGTGGACACTCCATGGCACGGTGCTATTCAGATCCATACCGCAAGCATTTTTCTAGTCTTCTCCGCTAATCTCGCTGAATGTGTCCATTCTTGCCCACAATTATGACAAGTTGGGAGCTCCTTTGCTGGATATGGGATAACTCGTTGCTAAATATGCTCTTCTGACCGTCTGCTTAGTCTTACACTCTATCCTCAAATTTAAAACATGATATAAAAGAAACTAATCAAACATGATTTCCAAAGGACACTACTACTATTGGGATTCTAAGTTCACACAACCTACCAGAAAATAAGGTACCCTTAGCTAGGTCCATCCTAACTTGTGTGATGACAACAACAAAAGTCAATGTCAAGAATGGTACAACTTTCTATATGGAATATAAAACTTAGGTATTGTAGAATAAAATCAAGGCTTTCTAAGAAGTCCTAAGTACAGTTATGGTGCTATTGGTTAGCAACTCTATAAGGAAAAATTATTACTAACTCAACACTATTCCTATATAGGCCAAGTCTTCAACAAAATATAACGAAAATAATACTCTACTTCTTTTGACTGTCAACAGGATATAAAATTCTTACAAGTATACCTAAAATTTTGCACCTATCTGCTAGACAAGGGTCGAGGCTGAGCTGAATAGAGACACACACATATTGGTCAATCTTCTAGTCATGGTGTTTTATAGATCGTTTCAAAGCTAGTCTTGCCATATGTAGAGACAGTCGTCTAGCCTAACTTAAACCTTCATACTCTATCTAATACTAGGTCACCTATCCTGATATTAGCACTCGATAAGAATCCTTCTATTACTTTTATTCGAGGTTATATCTTAGGAAAATGATAAGATAGATTAGTCTAGTAATTTTAAGATCTCTTGTTAGGGTCAAATCTTACAATGTACTCTACTCCATCTTAGGAGAATATCTATAAAATTCTACCCAGCTTAGCTATTTACCTACTCTTATCAAGCATGGGTTCCTATGTCCTCTAAGTTAAAAAATTTATTGTAGAAGAATGCTACTCCTACCTACTCGGTCCATCTAATATAGGTATCTATCCCTACCCTACTCGTATGTGGATAATCGCTCCCTATAATATTCTATCCTTCTTACTTCTATCGTACAATATAAACAAAATAGTTCATCAAGCATAGATGTTTGATTTTCCGAAACTAGAAAAGATGAGAATTCAATACAAGGAGTTCAAGAGAGGTATGTTCGATTACGAACATGAGGTTCAAGGACGATAGTAGATATCAAAAGGAAATTCAATAGCAGTTATGGATTGAGATTCTAATACACTATCCTATTGAAGGCTCGTTCGGTACATTAACGCAACCGAAATGATTTAATCAGGACCTGCATGGGACACCATAAAAATATGTCATGCCCCTGTCTTAAAATAAATATTTATTCTGTATTTGACCTTTAATTGAGTCAAGGAAATTTATACATCGGACTGATTTGGTACTTAGTTTATTTTCATAAACTCTACCAAAAAGCCAACATAAAGCCTATATCAATATTGTTCAATCAGTCCACAAAAAGCCCACTCAAATAGAGTCCAAAATCTACTCAAAAAGAGCCCAACCAACCTTAATACAGGGCAACCAATCTCAGACCGAACTCGGTCCCCCTGACCATGTTTCCGAGGGACATGATCATCCTGAAGAACAAGCTCCAAATATTCAGTTTTTTGAATGTTGGACTACCGAACTCTGCGAGTTCTGTCTAAGAAAATACTATAAGAAGAATTATTCATTCTATTCACTCGATCATCTCTTCTATTCTCTATTCATTCTAGTATTTTTAAAGAGATTCTTACTTTCAAATTAGAGCTTTATAACTCCCAGCCAAGTCAGTATCATTTTCGGTTCAATCTAGAAGTTTGGTCAAGTTGTACAAAAGGCTTGAAAATATCTCAGTTTTCATTCTATTCCTGAAGTCGGCAAGTCCTTCGGATTAAAGGCTTGCAAGTTGAAGTAGTGCTCTTTGAATAAAAATTACGTGTTGTAAGGAGCTGTAAGCACTTCGGATTCAAAGCTTGTGTTTGACGAGATAGTGGATTTAATATCGAGTTAAGTACTTGCAACTGGACTAGTCCTCTCAGAGGAAAACCAGTATAAATCTTGGTATTTGAGTTCTCTCTCTCTGATCTCCTTAGATTACGAACTTATTTAAATATTGCTTACTTCATATTAGATTGTTACTATCTTACAAATTTTAGAGGTAATTTTTATTCCGCTACGCACATGTATGCTATTCACCCCCTCCCCTCTAGAGGTACTCAGCGGTCCTACAATTGGTATCAGAGCGGGTTATATTCAAATATAACACTCTAGAGTATATACATATGACAGCCGTGAAATCTATATTCACCAATGAAAGGCATTCCATAATTAAACCCCTACTATTTGATGGAATAAACTACATATATTAGAAAACACGAATGAGTTTCTTTCTGAAATCACTTGACTTTGATCTCTGGTCTATAGTCATATGTGGCTACAAAAAGCTACATATAATAGTGATTGATGGTAATCTTGTAAATCAATCACTTGATTTTGATCTCTGGCCTATAGTCATATCTTAGTAGATTGACACAAGAATATGACGCCTTTAAGATGAAGCCAAATAAATCAATCACTCAGATGTTTACATAATTTCTTTGATAATACTAATCCTTTATCATCTCTTGGTAAGGATTACTCAAATCACAAAAAGGTTCCCAAAGAACTCAGGGGACTAACAAAGAACTGGAACCCAAAGGCCACTGTGATCATAGAAGAAAACGATCTCACCACAATATCGCTGGAGAAACTCTAGGGTAAACTGATGACTCATGAGCTAGACTTACAAGACTTGGAAAAATAAAATCCAAAAGAAAAGTCTATCACCTTCAAAGATCATGCTATAAGAGTCTCAAGCAAAGACACGGATGATGAAGATTCAGATGCTGAGGAACAAGCTCTTCTTGTAAAGAAGTTCAAAAAATTCTTGAAGTTTAAGAAATTAAATCGAAAGAAGAAAGATTATCATGAAAGAATTGAAGAAGAGACTATCTGCTACGGTTGTAAAGACTGGACATATCAAGAAAGACTGCCCAATGGCAAAGAAGACGGGTCGATACGAACGATCAAATATAAAGTCTTCATGACGAAAGTATGCTAATACCAGCATCTGGCATAAAAGTGAAGCCAATGAATCAGGGAAAGAAGACAGACCCAGTAGCTCTGTAAATGTCTTCTTGATGGCATTTGATCAAGTAACTACTAACCCCATGTATGACTATTTCACTTTCCATGAACTTTCAGATGCATTTAGTGATTTGCTAGATGAACACAAGAAAGTCTTGGATAAATATAAGCAGTCTTGAAACGAGATCTAAGCTTACACTACTAAACGTGAAAGGTTGTCTTTCTTATTAAAAATATATGAGAAACACCTTCCATCAGTAACATGAAGGAGTTATATGATTTAGAGAAGAAAAAGTATAACATCGCTGCACAGAAGATTGATGATATAAAAGAAAAAAGATCTTAGCTTGCATGATGCACACCAAACTATTGAGAAAAGAGATCATAACTATGCCAAGCTGGACGAGTTATATAATTTAGAGAAGACAAAGTATAACATCGATGCTATATCTATTAAGTATAATGAGACATGTTCTTTCTCTAAAATATTACAGGTAAAGTTGGTAAAACAGGTCATATCTGCTACTCAGCCAGAGATCTGTCCTAGACACATCACACACATGATAGGAGACGATCAAAGAAAGCATATAAACCAAATGCTACACATCATCATGTTTTCTTCTACAAGTATCCACGGAATACACAGAAGTCACATATCTACACAATGGCACCTAGCACCAACACCTCTGGTATATGCAATTATTATGATAAACACAGACACATCTCACAGTATTGTAGAGTTAGAAAACTAGTAAACATAAATGTATATACTTGGATGCCAAAGACTAACAAATGTGGATCCAAGTTTTGGATACCAAAGTCTTTCGCCTCGTGGTGCAGGTGAAGCTTCTTATATCAAGTAGAACCATGTAATATGTTGGTAATTGCAAAGCTACAAAGGTCATCTTTCAAGCAATTGAACCAACATAAGTGTGGTCACTAGAACCACTTTAGTAGCATAATTCCTAAACAACTTTCAATATCTAACATGTTTTAATGAATATCTAGCTCTCACTGATATTCTTTAATTGATTTGTCTTTAATTGTGTTTTTGAGAGAAGATGTTTATTTGCATATAACTAGATATTGATATTTGTTCTTGTTACGACCATACTTATTAGTGTACACTTATGTGATATATTTATCTCTATAGTGCACTATGTAAATTTTCTGAAATATGTTTAACAATTTCTAGCATTTAGTTTTCTTGATCTTGATAATTTTTTGCTCATTCTTTAGGTATTGGCTATCTTATATTTATTGTTACCTAATAATTTTGTAGCACGTATGGATACATATACATCTTTATGTATTTAGCTACAATAGTTTGAGCTTTTTGTTTTGAGATTTTTCAAGTCCATAGAATATAATTGATTTTATATTGCATAAATTCTTTTTAAATTCTCGGTTACTAAAGAATAGTTTTGTTTTATGGTTACACGCTGAAAGAGTCTTTTTGTCACACAGGTAGAAATAGCCTAAAGCGATACGGAGTCAGGTATCTTCGGTCTACTGCTAACAGGGACACGGCCTATCACACCCCAGTACCGAAATACGGAGAGTGACTAGGCCAACTGCCTCATATGAGGTATAAAAATGTCATACGACGATCGTGGCCGTTATAAAACGATGGGGTGCATGCTACAATCAAGTCTCCTATGGTCTCACAGAACATTTATGTCTCAATCAATTAAAGCAAAAAGCAACAATAAATGAGCATATGAGATAAAGCAGTAAGACATCCCCGACGCTTCATCAAAATGATCATAGGGAACTAGCTTTATAAGTTAGCTAGCCCCGAGAGTCATAGGTACATAATGGTATTCAGCTGCAGTCTGATTTAATTTACAATTATGCAAGAAGACAAAATATCTAGAACAACCAACTAAACAAGTGTCGGTAGCTAAATGCCAGAACATAAGTAATGATACTAGAGTGGTAGAGAAGAAACCCAATCGAGTCCCCCACCAGCCATGCTTATAGTATGCACCATTGACGTCAGGAAGGAAGGTTGGATCCTCGGACTCTGCTACGTGATCTGGCCAAACAAAACCAGCGGGGTCAGCCCTGAATAGCAAGTACCACAAGGGAGCACAAAAGCGTGAGATAAAACACAAGCATAAAGATAATAATAAGACTTGGCTTATGAGTCATAGGGTGACGTAGCATCATCGAGTCCATACGGCACCCGTACTACCAAACAAGGACAACCGATGCCAATATCAAAACAAGATGAGACACAACCTATGGTCATGGTCAATTTATGAGCTTCCGATTGTAACCTCGGTCCACAGCCTGTCGTAGCACGAAAGTCCAACCCAACAACCAAAACAAGGACATGGGTTGGACTACGCACCATTACAGTCCGTGTCCCTTGGATACTAACGGAGGGTACAAGACACAAACAAGTCATTTTCAAGCGGCCAATCATTCCTACGGCTTTCTATTTCGGTGGAGTTATCCCCATAATACTGTTATAGGAATCCTCATATTTTGTTGTTCCAGCAAGGTTAGCCAATCCTTTTTGTATATGTAAAAATACGCGTAGCACATTGATTATGCACCGGTCTCCTGTAAGACTACCGTGCTAAAACGTATAACATATAACACATAGGGGTCGGATATAGTCATCCACTATAGATGGATGACCCATATCCGTGGCGGCCAACCCGACACGTCAGTAGGGGACCTGGGATGGCTAGTATGGCACGATCTCGAGATTCTTTTCTTCCAATGCATCTACCAAATTTAGTTGCCTAGTTAAACCCTAGATTAATCTCGGAATTCACATGTCGTAGTCACATGCTCATTCCCCAGATGTCGCACAGGGTACGAGTACCCTAAGTAAAGATCCGCACTGGCTCATGGAGTCATACGTAAGGATCCTTCCTTAGTGTAATGCAACACGCAACACAGTCATTGCCATAGGCCATTCATTATGTAGGTGCAGGAGACTTGGATGTACTGACATATATTACGCAGGAACACTTAGCACATGATATAGCACTTCGTTGCTTACATAGATTGTATCTCAGTACACACAAAGGATTAACCAGCACACACATTGGTAGTCAGATCGAAAAGGAAGGTCAAGTCACAAGATGGAAGAGTACTAGAAGGCATAATGCACTTGGGACACTTAGTGTGCACAAAGCGAGAAATGGTGCAGGTGGCACGCAGAAAAGTGTGCAGGTTGTTCATGTTGTGCAGGAAAGCACAGGCTGTGCAGAAAAGCACAGATTGTGCAGGCTGTACAGAAAAGTAGGCTGTGCAGGAGAGCACAGGCTATATAGGAAAATACAGGCTGTGCAGGAAAGCGCAGGCTGTGCAATCATTATAGGAAGGTGCGCAGGCTTTGCAGTTTATACAGGAAGGTACGCAGGCTGTGCTGTCTGTGCAGGAAAGTGTATAGGCTGTACAGGAAAGCGCAGGCTGTGTAGTATGTGCAGAATGATACGCAGGCTATGTAGGAAAGTGCAGGAAGGTGCACAGGCTGTGCAGTCTGGCTATTCATCTTTCCCAAATTAGTACCAAAGTACATAGGAAATCTATGAACTCAAAAATAGCATAACATCTTCAAAATAACTCAAAATCAAGCGATTCCAAAGCCAAAATTGGGTAAAATGAAATTCTCCACAACATAGAACCAATAGATTTTGGAAATAACAAACTTTAAAAGATCAAAACCAATAAAAACAAAAAAAATTCTTAAAACTTAGATCTACAAAAATACAACTGTCAAAGCCAAAAACTTCAAGTGTTAAAGATGCTTAGAATCATGCAAGAAAGAGAATAGAATAAACAAAAATAGAAATCCATCATGTTCTCTATAATGCAAGGTGTACTAGGCTTGGGTCGCTGGAAGGAGTAATGAAAAAGAAGAAGAAGAAGAAGAAGAAGAATAAGAAGAAGAAGAAAAAAGAAGAAGAAAAAGAAGGTGGAGAAGTAAATGATAATAATGAAAGAGAGAGAGAAAGAAGTTGGTTTATATACCAACCCTTCTCATCTCAAACCAACCCAACCAAACCAATCCAAGCCAAGATGAACCAAGGTAAACCAAGCCAAAACTAAACTAAGCCAAGATTAAACCAAGCCAAGGCTAAGCAAGATAAGCAAAGCACGGGTCACCTAACAAATGTCAGAATTTCGTACACGTATCTGAAAATACGTATAACAAAAAACGGAAGTGACAACTCTACCCATCTTATAAAAATTTTATCCTCAAAATTTAATCAAGAGGCTAGAGGTGTTGGGACAAGCTATACTAACTACAGGCAATCTACGACTAGCATTTAATCAAGCAAACATTCATGCAAGCAAGTAATTAAAAGCATAAGGCATAAGGAAGACATTATACCTTATGAATCAAACAGGTGTGAATATCGCGATCGAATATCATCCTCACGTTCCCAGGTGGACTCACCCAAAGAGTGATGGCTCCAAGCAATACAGACTAAACTAATAGTCTTGTTCTTAAGAACCTTTTTTCTTCGGTCCAATAGGGATACGGGTTGTTCCTCATAAGTTTGGTTGGTACCAACGACCAGTACAGAATGATCGAGGACATAACTCGGATCCGATATGTACCTATGGAACTAAGATACATGAAACACATCATGTACATCATGTGGCGAAGGCGGAAGGGCAAGTCGATAAGCAACATCGCCTACCCGAGTGAGAATAACAAATGGACCAATATATCTCAGACTAAGCTTTCCTCGGGTTCTAAATCTAATGACACCCCGAGTAAAAGAAATTTGCAGAAACACTCGGTTACCAATACCAAACTCTAGAGGCCTACGATGTTGATCTTCCCAATGGCGGTGTCGGTCCTGCGTAACTCGGAGTTGCTCTCTGATCAACTTGACTGTCCCTACTGTCTGCATGATCATCTCTGGTCCCAATAATTTTTGTTCTCCCATGTCTTCCCATGCCAGAGGATACCTATATTTTCTTTCATATAATACTTCAAACGGTGCCATCTGAATACTAGCCTAATAGTTGTTATTATAAAAGAACTCTACCAAGTGAAGGTGATCTTCCTAAGACCCACCGAATTCTAAGGTATAAGCTCGTAATATATCTTCTAACGTCAGTATGATTCTCTCTGACTGTCCGTCTATCTGCAGATGATAAGTTGTACTGAACCTCAAGTTGGTACCCAAACTTTGATACAAACTCTGCCAAAAGTGAGAGGTGAACTTGATACCCTGAGCAACTGATATCTATATAGATGTGAGGGTATGTATATAATATATAGGTTAGGCCTATATATATGTTATGTAGTGTGAGTATATATATAAGTGGTATTGTATATATATGGTATAAATAAGTGACTTGGTATCTTAGCCTGTAGATTGACCTAGAATGGACCCAATAGGCCTAATTGAGCTTGTTGACTAGAGTTTGACCAAAACCCTAGACAATTGACCAAGTTAGCTTAGATGTTGACCTAGTTTGACTAGAAGGTTGACCAGAGTTGACTTTGACCTAGAATGACCTAGAATTATGTGGATTGCATTGTAAATTTTAATTATTATATAATTTGAACTCTTTATAACCTGTATTGCTTTAATCAAACTCTGTGACTCCATTTCGGACATCTATACATATCAGTTGCTCAGGATATCAGGTGAGTACATTCTCTGATTATTTTCATTCATGATAGTATCTATATTGCCTACTTTAGACTACTTTACTTGATGCTGACACATTGTTATCATAGACCAGTACTCTATGGATCTTGTTGTGTGATGTTATCCCCTCAGCGAATACATAGGATATTTCATATTCATGTACTTTACCATGTGCATCGTGTACTCATTGTATTTGTATTATTCGTGTATAAATCGTGTGCTCTCATGTACTCTCGTGTGTTCACACATGTTTTTTGTGTAAAACTAACCATCGTGTACGTAACATAACTTGATTGGATCCTTGTGTATTGATCGGGGCGGGGGAGTAGAAGTGGTCATATGATTAAAACCTCTCTAGTGTAACCCGTGTGCATGTCTATTATACCTTCACATATAATGGAGACTCCTAGTATACATCATGTGCAAACATATGCCAATCACATGATCATCTTGTGCTCTAAAACACCTATATTTATTATAGTTCATAGTTTCTTACTATATTTTATTATTAAGTTTACTTATCCATATCTCCTGTATTTTATGTACTTCTTTACAGCACGTCATCTATTTTATTCTACTGCTAGTTCTATATTTCCTGCCATATTTTTGATCTGTTTTGGAGATATGTGCTTGTTCCTGTCCTGATTGGACCCGCTGACAAAATATTACAGATAACCTGGAGGACTCCTGCACTACCCTATAGAGCAGACATAGACGACACTTGCGACTTGGACCCTCAGGAGGATCTAGTTTGCACAGAGGAGACTACCTTAGTTCCTAGACTAGTTTGTTAGGGTTTATATTTACCTTATTATTGTTGTCTTAGAGATTGTATTATTCAGAGATTATGTTTTGTGGGATTGATAACACTTAGATTTATTTCATTTCTGGTTGTATCTCACTCTGTGGATTTTATATCAATCTTATCGTACTATTTATCTACCTCTAGTTTTGTGATTGAGTTGTATCTTCTAAGATGTCTTCCGATTAGAGAGTATATTCTGGACAGTTTTATTTATATTGTGTTAGATATTTGAGACCTAGGATGGCATTCTACCGCCGACACTGTGGCGTAGATTAGACGTACCCACGGTCTCGTGCCCTTACACTAGGTATGGGTTGTGACAGTGCCATCTGAATACTTGCCTGATAGTTGTTACTATAAAAGAACTCTACCAAGTGAAGGTAATCTTCCCAAGACCCACCGAAATCTAAGGTACAAGCTCGTAACATATTTTCTAACGTCTGAATGATTCTCTCTGACTGTCCGTCTATCTGCGGATGATAAGCTATACAGAACCTCAAGTTGGTACCCAAACTTTGATACAAACTCTGCCAAAAGTAAGAGGTGAACCGTGTGTCTCGATCTGATATTATGCTAACAGGAATACCATGCTGTCTCACCATCTGCTTCATATACATTTTTGCCAACTACTCAGTAGACTGTCCTACTTTGAAAGGAAGAAAATAAGCAACATTCGTGAGCCGATCCACTATTACCCAAACTGCGTTTCGGCCAATCGGGGATCTAGGTAAACCGGTCACAAAATCCATCGTAATGTGCTCTTATTTCTATTTCGGAATCGGAAGCGGCTGTAACAATCCTCTTGGCCTCTGCTGTTCTACCTTCACTTGCTGACATACCAAATATTTGGAAATAAACCTTGTTATCTCCCGTTTCATGCCATTCCACCAAAAGTGCTGCTTAATGTCCAGATACATCTTTGTGCCTCCAGAATGAATGGAATAAAGAGAACTGTTAGCCTCTATCATAACCTTCAGTCGAAGGTCTCCACTTGGTACACAAAGACAATTTTTGAACCTAAGCATACCATCTTCATGGATTACTAACTTCTTCCTGAGACCTGACTCGTATTCTGACCGAAGCTTCTGGATCTACGGGTCCTCTGTCTGTGCTACTCTAATTTTCTCCACTAAAGTAGACAGAATCTGCAAACTGGCCATAATTCCCGTATCTTGCGGTCGGATCACTTTAATTCCTATTTCCTGAAGATCTTCCAAAATATGCCTCTGCGAGGTCAAGATGAATGCACTACCTCTCCTACTCAAGGCATCTGCTACCACATTCATCTTACCTGGATGATACTGAAGATTCACATCGAAGTCCTTCAGTAACTCAAACCATCTTTTTTGCCTCATGTTCAGGTGTAACGCCCCAGTCCCAAAATATGTAAGACTAGAATACATATACATTCCATCTACACATCGAGGGAACTCCAGCCCAACTCAAATACGTATAAGGTATATGGTTATTCTAGACCAACTATATCTCAATCCACTAAATATTAGTAACAATAACGAATCAAGTACAGTAAGGCTGATCAGACCATAATATATTGATTCTAGAATAGATAAATATGTTAGAGTGGATCCCCAATAACACATTTATCATGAACAAGCTAGAGAAAAAGTAGAAGCTTGTATAAGACGAGGCTATAATGCAGCAAGAATCAAATATAGGACAAAATCTAATTACAGAAGAGAAAGATAAAACATTAACTAAATATACATGCAGTCTTGGTACAGCAATCATCCTCCATCAGTGTACCATACCTTCATCTAATACCTGGAGAGATCACCAGGTCCTCAGAGGACTAGCAAGACACATAATATACATGCCTACTGTACAGTAAATAACATGCAAGAAAAATAGGAATAACAAGTAGAGGAAAGGATAACACATAAATGAACTCTATAGGGCATGTCATGAAAATATAATATTAATCATGGCTATAGATGCATGTGATAAAAATCGCAGCCTGGTGAGGCACTAACAGTCCTATAACAGGTGCTCTATCGTAGCCCGGGGAGGCACTAACAATAGAGGTATAGCCACGGCTAATAAAATATTCTCTCCTAAGGTACTAGGAACTCAAGTCTATCTAGTCATATCCAAGTCAAGTACGGGTCAAACAGGTCAGGGGAAACATGGCACAGGCATATTAATACTATCACTAGATACGAATAAGATAGGAAAGATAGAACAAGTAAATATGGAAAGAAAAAGTAACAATCTACGTGCACGTGAAACTAGAAAGTAACCATAAATGAAGCAACAGAAATATATAACCAAACAAGAAGGAATGGAACTATAGAAAAGCATATAAATACTGTAAAGTTTGGCAAGGTGTACTTGCCTGAAGTTTTGTCCAATCTGTGCAGAGAGTGCAGAACCAAAATCTACCCGAACCATCTATGAACGAATGAATCATACTCCGTACAATATCTACCAACCCAAATCATAAACAAATATACATTATTTACTAAATACAATTATGACTAACCACTCCTACCTAGAAAGCTTGGGAAGTTCTAAGTCATGTAATACCTACATAAACCATTTTATTAACCATACCACCTAGAGCTAGGTTATACTAATCTCTATGATCACTATTTGTTAATATTATGGATTACAAACTCTAGGTTCAAATATTACATTTGTATCTCGTAATTTATACAACGAAACAAATGCCACATGAATCGAGACAAGACGATTAACCACAAGGTTAACAATCTTGTCTTGGCGAACCATACGGTCGCTTTGTCAATTTCAGCGATATGAGATCACTGGAATTGACGGATCTCAGTTTCGACGCTCGAATTCTGAAATATGAACATAATATAAATTAATAACTTACTATATATGTACTTACCATATATACGTTAATAATATAATTATACCAAAACTAGTCATATTGACTACTCTATTTAATATAACATATATTGTATTAAATCTACATATAAAAGTAATATATTATTAACATAAAATATCACTTTTAATTGTGGAAAATATTTATAAATATTATATAATAATAAATAATATATTTTATATATAGAAAAAGATTTGTAAAAGATTTGTATTGATTCTACAATATTATTCCTAGACTTGGTTTGCGATTTGAGCCCCGAAACAATAAATATTAAAAAATATTAAATTCTATAAAAATTCAAAAAATTAGTTAAAATAGTATTTATAATGTTAAACCTTGCACAACATAAAGTTTAATATGGTTTCATATAGTTTTGACACTTTTGGACAAAAGGAAAGAAGAATTTTTCAGAGTTCGGTGACACGGCAAATGTCAAAAATGTTTTAAAATAGCAAACGGATGCGAATCCGATCCTACAGATATGTGTCAGAAATTTATCGACATCTAAATCTGAATAAAAATATAAGAAGGTTAGAAACTGACCTTAGATAGGTCAACCAGATTCATCAGTTCTGGACACCCTGTCGTAGAATCGATGACACGTTCAAACCGCTTGGAACTGGGAGATCCGACGATCAGAGGTTGGATTAGACACACAATGATAACTCTCATATTTGGTTTGAAGTAAAACGGATGAGAAAAAGTTGATAAAATCTCGTCTACAAGTTGACTAACCTGCTGTAACGAATTCAGTACTAATTTGGTCGACTTTGGGTGCCTTCCGTACCTCGTATCAATCAAATTAGGGGTTGAGTCTCCTTGGGAAGGTGTCGGAGTGTTAAGGGGGTCTTAGGGTTGAGATGAAGATGGTAGGAGGGTTGGAAGTGGTCGGGGTGATGAGTTTCTGTGGGGTGGAAAGAAAAGTACGAAAATAGAAAAGAATTTGGAGGGCTTTAATAGAGAAATATATAAAAAAAAGTGTACGTAAATCCTAGATGGGAGATATTCACGTAAGGGGAAAGAAGTTGGGGTGGAGTAGGATTTGGTTTGGTGGGATTGTATATTCTAAAAGATACACTAATTCTATCTCTTAGGATTTAAATTGGTTCCAAAATAGGAAAGTTGTTATAGGATTTGATTTAAATTAGATTTGATTAATGTGGCTGCATATTAGTCCAAAAAATTAATTTAAGATATGTCTAATAGGTTAGGATACCCTAGGATAGGCTCCACGGGTCCCTAGTTGGACTAGTTTTGTTTCGGTAGAATTTTTGTAATCGATTTGAGTCCAATATGTCTATAGTTTCGACTTGTGTGCCACTTAAGATAAACTAGCACATGGAAACTCAATTGAGTGGCACACCAATGACATATGTGTAGTAGGCTCGAAATGGATCAAAATCATGTATTAGGTCAAATGATTTAGATCGAAGTTGGGCCTTAATTGCTAATTGGAAAGCTAGTCAAATTTTACGATAGAGACTAAAATGACTATTTTACCCCTAAAGTTGCACAGGAAAAAAATATAGCACAAGGAAACACGTTTGGATGGGAATATGAAACTGAAGGTGGACTCGTCCAGAATACAATGATGGGGATAGATTTGAGAAATTGATAATTATTGTTCTTCAAAAATCAAAACTACGGAAAAGTACATCTATAGTCATAATTAAAAATAAAAATCTAATTTAATAAATAGAAAACATATAAAAAAATTAGGGTCCTTACATCCCTATAGGTGAATACATACTTTAAGCTCTTATGATCAGTATAAATATCCACTCAATTCCCATACAAATAATGCCTCTATAACTTAAGCAAAAACACTACTGCTGCTAACCCCAGATCGTGAGTCGGGTAGTTCTTCTCATGGTCCCGAAGCTGTCGAGACGCATATGCTATCACCTTACCATACTGCATTAATACACACCCAAGTCCCTTCCCGGATGCATCACAATATACTGTAAACCCTCCAGACCCTACTGGACACGTCAAGATCAGGGATGAGATTAATCTTTTTTTCAACTCTTCAAATGATGTCTGACACTCTGCTGAACTATATCCTTACGCGTCAAACGCGTCAAGGGTGTCAAAATCCTGGCGAAGTCTGCCATGAACCTGCCAATCCCAAAAAACTATACACATATGCTACTTTCTTTGAAAATGGCAATTTTTTACTGCCTCAACCTTCTTCGGATCTACTGACACTCCTGCTCCAGAAATAATGTGTCCCAGGAACGAAATACGATCCAACCAAAACTTGCATTTACTAAGCTTTGTATAAAGTTGATTCTTCCTCAACATCTACAAAACTGTCCGAAGATGTTTCTCATGCCCATCTTCACCATTGGAATAGACGAGGATGCCGTCTATGAACACTACTACAAACTTATCCAAATATGGCATAAAGATGCGATTTATCAAATCCATGATCATTGCTGGGGCATTAGTTAGTCCAAATGGGATCACCAGAAATTCATAATGCTCGTACCGTGATCTAAATGTTGTCTTGGGTATGTCCTGCTCCCGGACCCTCACTTGATAATATCTAGATCGAGATCAATTTTAGAGAAGACGCAGGCTTTAATCAACTGATCAAATAAGTCATCAATCCTTGGTAATGGATAATTTTTTTCACTGTTACAACATTCAACTACCGGTAATCAATGCACATTCGCGTCGATCCATCCTTCTTGGGTACTAAAATCACTGGTGCTATCCAGGGTAATTTACTATCTCGAATAAACTGTCTTGCCTTCAGTTCTTCTTTATACTGGTATGACTTGTCCAACTCTGACTGTGACATCTTGTAAACTCTGTCGAATTTAAGCTCCGTTCCAGGATTCAACTCAATGCAAAACTCCACATCTCTCACCGGTGGTAAACCTGGAAGCTCATCAGGAAATATATCAAGAAACTCTCTGACAACTTTTGGAATCTGCTCATGCTCTGCCATTGTTGCTGCAACTATGCCCTTGGGACGATCCTCTAATAATCGAATAAAGACAAACTCTTCAATGCCAGTAACATTAAATACTATCCTACTTCCTCGACTTCCTCGCATGACCGTCTCTCATCCAGTCCATGCCTAGGACAACATCAAAGTTGCCCATAGGGAACTCAATCAAAGATGTAGGCAATAATCACCCATGCACTATGATCGGACACGCTAAGCACACTCTGCTAACTCATACGAGCCCATTACCAGTGAGTATATTCATCCTCTCTGGCAATGCCTTGAACTCCAATCTAATATGTGTCACAAATCGTGTAGATATAAAGAATGGGTAGCCCCCGAATTAAACAATGCTACTACAGAAAAAGGGGTAATAGAAACATTACCTGCAACTACGTCGCCTGAAGCAAATGCCTCCTCCAAAGATTAGGTGAAGGCCTAACCCTAGCCTTGTTGAGCTCCTTGCTACTGTCTTCCTTGACCATGTTGTTGCTGCGACCTCTGCTGGCCTTCCTAGTTCTGTGCCTGACGAAACATCTGAGCCTGCATCGGCAGACGCTAGGCTAGTGGCCTTACTGGCAATACTGGTCCTCTGTTCTACTTCCCCTGGAGCTGGCAATACCGACAACTACTGAACTGTCCCCCTCGGACTCTGCATCATAGGTATTTGTAATCCCTTTTTCGGACTGCCACACCTCATGTACAACCCATTAGCTGAATGACATACATCCCTAGTGTGCCCTTCCTTACTGCAGTAAGTACATCCCATGGGTACCCCCTAGTGCTGATGCTGGTTCCTCGGCTGTTGATGCCAAACTGGTGCTGTTATCTCTAATATCGCTGACCTCCATGGCATTCCTGACTCATGAATATGGACTCCAAGTACTGGTGCCAATGTTCGTTGTACTACTCCTCCGCCCCTATTCTGGGAATAAGAACTCTTCTGGCCTCTCGTCCTTGTTGCCAACCTTTGTTGGGTAAGCTCGTGCCTCCGATCTGCCGTTAGAACTACATCAAAAGTCTGATAGTCGTGCCCTTCTACCAGCTGTAGAATCTTCAGATGAAGTCCTTGTTGGAACCTCATAGCCTTTTCTGGCTTAGCTACCATCGCGAGTGCAAACCGACTCAATCTACAGAATTCTGCCGTATACCTGTCCACCGTCTTACCAGCCTGCTTGAGAATGATAAACCTCTACTGTAGCTCATATCGTGCTACCAAGCCAAAGTACTTGGCCTTGAATCTGATACTAAAGCTATCCCAAGGAACAGGATGCCTCATTCCAACCTCTTCTGATGCCCACCACTCGCAGGCAAGATCCTGAAGCAATAATCGGACTTGGTCAACCTTCTCTTCTGCTGGAACCTTTGCTGCTACCAAAATGGCCTCAATATCCTAAATCTGGGCATCTGCCATAATGGCATCCTCCGTGCCATTGAATTACCTCGAGTTAAGTCAGCAAAACCTCTCCGACGCTCCCAAGTCATTTCTGACACTTCTCTCAAGAGCTAACTGTAGCCCCTGATTCAGTAATACATTCTACTCCTGCTGTTGGGTCTTCTGTGCTGTTGGACTGCCATTTGAAGCTGCTGAGTGGCCATCCTCTGATAACCTCTAGGAGAGCTGCAACATCGAGCACTGCCACTACTGCCGGAACCGACGGTGGTGCAATAGTTTCTGGTACTTGTTGCTCTACTGGCTCTGATAACACTTCCATTCGGATCTGCCCAGGGACAGGTATTCCTCCCTGTTATTGCCCTATCAAGCCAAGCTCTGCTAGTTGTTCTTCCATATTTGCCTCGTCAGCTACTGAGAAAGAAGCACCCATATAGGGAAAATACAGGATATTAATTGACAGGATGAGAAAGATTCGAGGATGCAATTCAAGTTATCAATCAATGTAAGAAATGGAAGACGGAGCAAGAGATCAAAGGGAACAAGTTTTGATTGAGACTCATATAATAATAATACCCCACAAGTGTGAAAATTAGACCTGCATGGGCCACCAATAAAACCTTGTCACGCCCAGTACTGAAATATGGAGAGTGACTAGGCCAGCTACCCCGTGTGAGGTATGAAAATGTCATACGGCGATCGTGGTGTCATAAGACGAGGGGGTGTATGCTAAAATCAAGTCTCCTATGGTCTCACAAAACATCTATGTCTTAATCAATCAAAGCAAGAAGCAACAATAAATGAGCATATAAGATAAAGTAGTAATGCGTCCCCGACGCTTCATCAAAATGATCATGGGAAACTAGCTTTATAAGTTAGCTAGCCCTGAGAGTCATAGGTACATAATCGTATTCAGCTGTAGTCTGATTTAATTTATAATTATGCAAGAAGACAAAATATCCAGAACAACCGACCAAACAGGTGCCGGTGGCTAAATGCCAGAACATAAGTAATGATACTAGAGTGGTAGAGCCACTCGAGTCCTCCACCAGCCATGCTCCTAGTATGCACCATTGACGTCAGAGAGGAAGGTCGGATCCTCGGGCTCTGCTACGTGATCTGGATAAAAAAACCAGCGGGTTCAGCCCCGAATAGCAAGTACCACAAGGGAGCACAAAAGAGTGAGATAAAACCCAAGCAAAAAAAATAATAAGACTTGGCTTATGAGTCATAGGGTGAAGAAGCATCATCGAGTCCATACAGCACCCATACTATCAAACAAGGACAAATGGTGCCAATATCGAAACGAGATGAGACACAACCTATGGTCATGTTCAAGTGATGAGCTTACGGTCGTAACCTCGGTCTACAGCCTGTCGTAGCATGAATGCCCAACCCAACAACCAAACAAGGACATGTGTTGGACTACACACCAAGACAGTTCATGTCCCTCGGATACTAATGGAGGGTACAAGGCACAAACAAGTCATTTTTTAAGCGGCCAATCATTCCTACGGCTTTCTATATTCGGTGGAGTTATCCCCACAATACTGTTATAGGAATCCTCAGATCGTGTCGTTCCAACAAGGCTAGCCAATCCTTTTTATATATGTAAAAATACACGTAGCACATTGATTATGCACCGGTCCCCCGTAAGGCTACCGTGCTAAAAATATATAACATATAGCACATAGGTGTCGGATATTCATCCACTATAGGAGGATAAACCATATCTGTGGCGGCTAACCCGACACGTCAGAAAGGGACCTGGGGTGGCTAGTATGCATGATCTCGAGATTCTTCCCTCCCAATGCATTTACCAGATTTAGTTGCCTAGTTATACCCTAGGTTAATCTCGAAATTCATATGTCATGGTCACATGCTCATCCCCCTAGATGTCGTACAGGGTACGAGTACCCTAAGTAAAGATCCGCACTGACTCATGGAGTCATACGTAAGGATACTTCCTTAGTGTAATGCAACACGCAACACAGTCATTGCCACAGGCCATTCATTATGTAGGTGCTAGAGACTTGGATGTACTGACATACATTACGCAGGAACACTTAGCACCTGAGATAGCACTTTGATGCTCACATAGATTTTACCTCAGTAGACACATAAGATTAACCAGCACAAGCATAGGTAGTCAGGTCGGGAATGAAGGTCAAGTCACAAAATGGAAGAGTACTATAAGGCACACTTTAGGACACATAGCGTGCACAAAGCAAGAAATGGTGCAGGCGGCACACAAGAAAGTGTGCAGGTTGTGCATACTATGTAAGAAAGCGCAGGCTATGCAGGAAAGCATAGGCTGTGCAGAAAAGCATATTGTATAGGAAAATGCAGGCTGTGCAGTCCGTGCAGAAAGGTGCGCAGGCTATGCAGTCTATGCCGGAAGGTGCACAGGCTGTGTAGTCTATGCAAAAAGGTGCACAGACTGTGCAGGAAAGCGCAGGAAGGTGCATAGGTTGTGCAATCTGTGAAGGAAGGTGTACAGGCTATGCAGGAAAGTGCCGAAAGGTGCACAGACTGTGCAGTATACCTATTCATCTTTCCTAAATTAGCACCGAAGTGCATAAAGAACCGATGAACTCAAAAATGGTATTACTTCTACAAAATAAGTCAAAATCAAGGGTTCAAAAGCTAAAACTGGATAAAATAAAATTCCCCACAACATAGAACTAATAGATTTCGAAAATAACACTTTAGGAGATCAAAACCAAGAAAAACAAGAAAAGTCTTAAAATATAGATCTACAAAAATGTAACCGTCAAAACAAAAACTTCAAGTGCTAAAGATGTTTAGAATCATGCAAGAAAAAGAATAGAACAAACAAAAATGGAGATCCATCATGTTCTTCATGGTGTAAGGTGTGCTTACCTTGGGTTGGTGGGAGAAGTAAATGAAGAAGAATAAGAAGAAGGTGGAGAAGTAAATAATAATAATGGAAGAGAGAGAGAGAAGTTGGTTTATATACCAACCCTTCTCTTCTCAAACCAACCCAACTAAACCAAGCCAAGACAAGATGAAACAAGGTAAACAAAGCCAAAACTAAACTAAGCCAAGATCAAAGTAAGCCAAGGCTAAGCAAGACAAGTCAAAGCACGGGTCACATAAAAAATGTCAGAATTTCGTACACGTATATTGAAAATACGTATAACAGAAAATGAGACTGACACAGCCCCTGCAGCTAACCCAAGATTGATCAATAATTTATAAACTAAAGATTATTGAGGTCTATTTACAATTGTTGTCTGATGGACTTTGGATAATAACTTTGATGGATAATATTATGATAACATTTTCACAAAAGGTAACATACATTAATCTTCTATAGGTTAATGATTGTCATCTTTTGCTATGTGTGTGTGTGTGTGTGTTGTGTGTGTGTGTGTGTGTGTGTGTGTGTGTGTGTGCGCGCGTGTGCTTACTTGAATATTTCTTATATGCATATTTAATTGGAGATATGTTTTGTTTGTT
This sequence comes from Iris pallida, assembly GCA_029216955.1. NCBI lineage: Eukaryota > Viridiplantae > Streptophyta > Magnoliopsida > Asparagales > Iridaceae > Iris > Iris pallida. The sequence continues at coordinate 23,288 of JANAVB010021557.1, forward strand.
CATCTTTAGGAGTTTGGTTAATGAATATTTATTTTACTCACCTAAAGATGATATTCTGTTTTAAGTTTGGAACTTTATATTCATTGATACATATCTTGGATATCCCTTAGATCTTGTGATTATTTATTTTATCTATCTTTGCATATAAATTTATTTTGAACTAGATACACATATTTTAAGGGAAAGCAAACTAATTGTTTCGATCCATTTATACCCTTAATATGTAGTATACCTAGTTCATCATGGACTATATTTTAAAAAAATATCTTTTTGCATGTGTTCATGAGATATATTGGTTTTTATGAGAGTACATAAAATTATCTTTATTTTGCCTCTCTCTGTTTATATATTTTTAAAGTAATATTGCCAAATATATTTGATTATCTTCTACCAAATTTTAATTAATTTGGTATTCCTTGTTAAAGTTTTATCCAAAGTTTATGATTATCTATTTAGATTGGTCATACTTTACGGGGGAGCATACAAGTCGACTGAATTTTTCTTTCTCAAGTATTTTGTCTCCATTATCTTCATGTTTATCTAATGGATATTCATAAATCATGCTAAGATAATTGAGTTCAAATGCATGAACTTAGAGAAGTAGATAGATTATAGTATATCTATTTTGAATTTTTTTCCAATTATTACACTCTTTATGTAAGTGATTCACTAATTTGTATGGGCAAAGTGTGGATCATATATTGTGATCATTGTTAAAGTCTTATTATATTTTTGATATTTTATATTGGTATATACTAGATCTGTAATTGATTTGTACTATTGGTATCTACTTTTTATTAATATCCTTTATTGGTCTTGTTCAAAACTATAGCTATATTTTTCATCAGATTTTGGTTTGAACCCTGATCGTTGTTCATGATTATTTCTGCCTTCCTTCTGTTATAAATTATTTCATTTTCTATCTTATTATGGGGGAGCTTATTTTTTGATCATGTCAACGTGAGAGAAATAAGTTTAAGTTAGCACACAAAATTTTAGTGATATGTGATTATTAGTGATACATGCATCTATGTATATATCTTAAACTTAACTGATTTGTCATAATCAAAAAGAGTGATTGTTAGCCCAATAATTGTAACATATTTTTGAATATGGCTAATTGATTAAATTTAACATTGTGATGTCACTAATATTCATGTAATCACTATCATGTTGCTACTTAAACTTAGCATTGTCATATTCATTAAATTTATCATACAATTATACTACTTTGTTCGCCTAACATGTACTTACAGACAAGCAATAAGCATGATCAGACCAGACAAATATAATGAAGAATTAATGGTGGACCAAAGACGGTGTTATACAAGAAGATTTCTCTAAACCGTCCAACGACCTATCCGAAGCATCGTACTCGGGGTTCCACTGCCCGGTCAGTGGATATGGGTCGGGGAAACACCCCCTATGGGGGTTCGGGGGCGAAGCCCCCGAAAGGTATTTAGATTTTCATATATTTTATCTTTGGACAACTGTCGTCAAGAAAAAGTCGTTATCAAAGTTTTTTGGTTTTTATATTTATTTCTGTATTTGATATTCATTTGAGTCTAGGCAATTTGTACATCGAACTGATTTGGCACTTGCCTTAGCTTTTCATAAACTCTACCAAAAAGTCTATATAAAGCCAATATCAATCTTGTTCAGTCCGTCCACAAAAAGCCTATCACGACCCGTCCGAATAATCGGGTACGTGTCGGACACGCCCAGCCTTCGTCGATGGACACGACGAAGTAAGCTGTACAATTCTAAGAAAAGCTCCAAGTCACAAATATAAAACATCACAGCTGCTATAAACGTTCCCAGAACAGATCTCCACAATCCACCAAGTCAATACAATATCATCCGGAGACAAATCCGGTAACCAGAATAAAATTTACAACTCTGAAATCTCAAGACACTATACAAGGTAAAATCTATAAAACAAAACTAGGAAATGAACTAGTCTAAATCTCTGCAAATCCTATGTCCATCCTGCTCACTATGGCCTCAAGCTCTAGTCCATAAGAGGTGCATTATCCTCAATATACCTGCAACGTATCCTGTCAGGAAGAGAGCAAAGTACAACCCCGACAAGAAGCACTAAACAAAGTAAATTGAAATGATGCACAATGAACTATGATACAAGCATTGGAACATGAAACTGTAGTACATGAATAAGAATGAAACTACAGTACCAGATCCTGAACAATGAACTAGACTATCATGTAAAATACATTTGAAATAACTATCCGAATATGTGACCGGTTGGGGTAGTACAGGGTACAAGAGCAGGAGCACAGGAATAAGGGTACGGCCTAGAGTCCCACGTGCATGATGTGAGACCTAAATTATTAATCAATGCCTAGCTAATATAGGATTGGTCACATATTCGTAGTATTTCCCCACCCTAATGTGCAAGTAAAGAACAATGACGATGAACGATGAACAATGAACAATCGTGTGTACAACGTGTCAATATGAGAACATGAAGCAAGATAGAAATACAGTGTAAAAGAGTTCGAGTCAGTGTACTTGCCTTGCTCGGAAAGATCAAAATAGAAAAGCAGTAATCTCTGAGTCCACCTGAGTAAATTAGGTTTAATTAGAAAATCACCACTACCTAGTTTTTGCTAGTTTCATATTCTATTTATAACCATAGCTAACTTGATATCTACCATGGAATAATACAAAATTTTACATAATAATTTCCTACCAAGTATTATCATAAAATAATAGTAATCATTATAGATAACTTATTTCAATTAATAGTATCTTAAAATAGTTATTAGCAAATTATTTCTAAAATATATTTAATAGTGACTATTAGTAAAACTCATTTATAAAAGCTAAACTTAGCTACCAAGTCATTCTATACTTCCTAGCAGCTTGGTGGAACATTCTCAACATTACTAATTCATAAACAACCCAACTTATGACAATACAACCACAACCCAGATCCGACCAATTATGCAAAGTCAAAGCCTATAATACTGAACTTCCTCCAGTTTAAGTTCATTTACACCACTTTTAATCTCTAGTCCATATACCCGTAGCTTAGCCCAAAGCAACCCATATGATTATTTTATAAGTTGGATGGAAGTTGGTTTAGCCCCACAGTTTCCAAGCCCAACAAATAGGTATATGCTCGCCTAAATCGAGCCCTTCAATTTGCCAAACCAAGGAACTGCAAGCTCCATTCATATTCTATGGTTTAGCCCCATCACTACCCATCCAAACACAACAAAATATACAAGCCGAACTCATAAGGCCTAATTAATGCCAACTCAAAAAAAAATCTTAGAGGAAGTAAATTAAACACACTTGATCCCTTCCAGAAACATTGCAAAAGCCAACCCAGAAAACTCGTTATTGAACCTGTGAGTAGACTAACTCACCAAAAACAATCCCCATGGCCACAACATTCAAGTTTAGAGAGCTACCAAACTCTAGTTTAGAAAGAGAGCATAACACAGTAAAATCCAATCCCAAAATCCACCAAAAATTATACAAAAAATTTACATAAAATATATTAAAAATCGAAATAATAGTTCTCAAAGCAATTCCCAAATCCCCACTGTTATTCGCCGAACTCGTTGGCCTACTGCAACGGACACAACATCCATGGATGGACACGCACACGGATACACGCCAACGCACCCAACCGATCCTGGCCACCAACCTACCATCGAACTCATAGCAACGCCAAAAATTAACACAGAAATAATAGAATCATACCTGAGATGAGGAGAGTTGATCACAACTGCTCAATGATGGATCGTATCTGACACAATCTCTTTCCAGGACACGAACAATCCTAGTCACACATTTTAACAAACAGTTGGGCGCGCTCAGGACCAGAACCATTTCGAGAAGCTAGAAATCAAATGAAGGATTTAGAATTCCTCATCTTAGCAGTTCGAATCAAAAGAGGGAACTCAGTTTAAACGTCAACTTACTTGAGCCAAAATTTGAATCCTTGGTTGTGATTGCTGCTCTCGACAGAAAAGAACGATCAACGTAAACACTCAACCGATCGATGTTCTCCTCCTAAATCCATCGATAGACAACTCAAGAAGGTGAAATCAGAGAATTCATAGAAAGAGTCAAATCGAACTCACCGCTTGTGTCGTTCTTGACAGAGACTCGAATCCAGTTGAATCGAATGACTCCATTGGCGAGCTATCAACTCTGGACCGATCATCAAAGAAGGAAGGATTTGATTAGGAATCAAACAAGATCGACTCCACAACTTCAGATCTGGAGATCTAACGTTGTTCGAGTAGACTTACTGAGTGTTGAACCTCAAGATCGGAGAAGACGACGATCTCTCGGAGGAATGAAGCGTGTCGCTGCCAGTAGTGTAGCACCAGAGCGGATCGTCCCAATCGTTGCTAAGCTCGTGGTTGCAGTCGCCAGGAAGGAAGAGTACCGGAGAAGAGCTTCCTCAGTTGCAGCGGTGGTCGGAGCAACGCAGCGCCATCGCCGTCCCCATCTAAGACTCGTCGGAGAAAACCTCGGTGGAGGAGGGATCTCGCTGCTGTACTAGTCGTCACGGTGGGGATTTCTCGCCGTCGCCATCGACTTCGCCATCCGGCGGAGTGGATTAGGGTTCGGCCGTTGGAATTGGGGAAAAATTCGAGAGCTCCTCTCAAGTCTCTTGAGAAGAATGGAGTGCAGAGAATAATGATTATCTCTCCTCCAAGGATTTAAATAGAAAAGAAAGAGGATAGGCAAATTTACATCTGAGCCTAAGAAAATTGCTATTTGCACAATTAACCCAAAAGTGGTTAGGAAGTTTATTAGGTTGTTAGAAGAGTGGGGACCACTCAAGTTGGTTATAACTAACTAGTGAGTTAACTATACAAGCTAATTAATTTCAATCTCCCCAAATTAAATAACATGGGGAATTTTAGATAAGAATTATTTATTCAAGCAAACTCAAATTTGAAAAGAAAACTTTAAATTTCCAAAAAATTGAAGAGTGGGGTTACAAAGCCCACACAAAACCCCACTCAAAAAGAGCCCAAAACCCACTCAAAAGAGCCCAATCAACCTGAATATAGGGCAACCAAACTCGGACCGGGTTATGCCCAAACTTAGACTGAACTCGGTCCCCCTAACCCAGTTCCTGAAGGACATGTTCATCCTGAAGAACGCGCTCCAAACATTCAAATTTTTGAACATTGGACTACTTAATTTTAACCGAGTTCTGTCTAAGAAAAAACTATAAATAGAGAAAATTCTTCATTCTATTCAATCAATCATCTCTTCTTTTCTCTATTCATTCAAGTATTTTCAAAGAGCTTCCCACTTTCAAAACAGAGCTTTACAAATCCTAGCAAAGCCAGTGCCAGTTTCGGTTCAATTTAGAAGTTTGGTCGAGTTGTACAAAAGGCTTAAAAAATTATAGTTTTTATATTGTTTGTGAAGTCGGCAAGTCCTTCATATTAAAGGCTTGCAAGTTGAAGTAGTGCTCTTCGAATAAAAAGCATGTGTTGTAAGGAGCTGCAAGCGCTTCAGATTCAAAGCTTGTGTTTCACGAGATAATGGATTCAATATCGAGCTGAGTACTCGAGGACTAGTCCTCACAGAGGGAAAAGTATAAACCTTGGTATTTGAGTTTGCTCTCTCTGATCTCCTTATATTACAAATTTATTTAAATACTTCTTACTTCATATTAGATTGTTACTTTCTAAAAAAAATTTAGAGGTGATTTTTATTCTGCTGTACACACGCACTCTATTCACCCCCTCTAGAGGTGCTCAACGGTCCTATACTCCTAACGTTAGATTGGTTGTCCATCACATATGTATTAGGGGCCTAGCAACATTCTTAAATCACTTGCCAACTATGTTGTATGAATATGGATACGAAAATATATAGGACAAGATACTGATATGGATATTGATACATAAAGGACAATATGTGGTTGTGTATCATTTTTTTCTATTAATGACCCTTTTTGTAACCCTTTCGTTGTTGTGAAGAAGGCCTTGAACTAGATCTATATTGCTACCAAAAAAGGTGATGTACGAGAACCTTATTAATCTATAGGATGTAGATACAAGTAGTTTTGGGGATTTTTAAAAAAAATTATTCAAACTTACTTTAGGGACAGGTCACGGAAGGGTTTTCTTCTAGAAAATCTATGAAACTAACAAGTAGAAGGCATCCATATGAAGTTTGTTTTCAATAAGTTCTATAACAAGTCTTACGAAGGATGTATAATCAGTGGCAAACCTTTTACTATTTATTAATTAGTTGTCGTTGTACTAATAAACTATTACATGTTATGCATGATTCCACATATAGTACGTCTAAAATTATGTTAAACATATAATTATATGAAAAAAGATGATAAGAAAAACCATTGTTATCGTTGATTTCATATGAGAAAGTATCTGAAACTATCAAAATAATTCATAATACCAAATAGTCAAAAATAAAACAATAAGTTTTAATACGCCTTGTTGGGAATATTTGCATATTTTTTGTTCTATGACGACAACTATAAACTATAATACTAATCACCAAGAGCCAAGAAGGATAACAAGACAACAAAAAGTGTACTAAGTCAGTAATACCTTCTCTAAACCTAGAAACCAAATAACAGCAAAGCCTTGTAGCAAAAAACAAACAGAGAGAAATTAAAAAAATGATGATTATAGACCTGAGGATAAATAAACCCTAGCTTTGGAAGTTCTTACATCCAACGCTGACCTAGAGGGAAAGAGAGACGCATAAAATGATGAGAAAATAAAAATATATTAAACCCTAAAATATAAACAAAAACAAATCCTAATATTCCAGCCGACATGTGCTTTCATAAAAATTAGGAAATTGCTTTAGTACAAAAACAAATCCTCATATTCTAGTCGGCGTGCATATTTTGCCATTAAGTTCACCCGACCCCAACCCTTCCCAACACAACCACCAACCCATATCCTAATCTCTCTCTCTTTCTTTTTCCTTGCTACCGCTACCTCAACCCACGACTGCCACCACAGACACCACAACCACCATCATCGACACCACTGCCACCATCATCATATAGAAGTATTCTGGGCGGACAGCTGCTTCGGAACCAGGATTCATCAGAGATGGGTAGTGCAAGACAAGCCATCCCATCAGGTAATGAAAGAGTAGCTCTGACCGAGAAAACTTGCCCTTAGTGCGCCGTCTTTTCCACAAAATATCGTAAATCTCTTTGGAGATTGCATACCATGGCAGAAAAAAGGGCTAGCTTATGGCCAAACACGAGCCGAACGGCTGGAAATATCAAATTTTGACTTACTCGCTCGAGAAACCCCGAGTCACCAAGGACTACACAATCGTGTAGCCACACCATCAGATATACGACCAGCAACGCCTTGGACGATAGCTGGTACACATCATGACAGAAGAAGTTGAAAGTCGACGTGGTTGGTTGCTTGAACTCGTAAAGATCAAGATCCTTCTTTCTTTTTTAGCACCTGGCCTTCAATGACCTCCGGCGCAGAAGCCGAACAGATACCAAAGGTAAACTCGACCAGTTTCGTCGGCCCTTGCATAAAGATGTGCTGTCTCAAGCATGGACGTGGGGACTTGATCCTTGACTATCAAAGCATTGACATATCGTATTATGACAGAACAGTTCTCTGTATACCATTGCCATATCGAAATCTTCTTTTCCAGAGTCATAAGTTATTCATTCGTAGGGGTATACTCTTCGTACAGCTCGGACCCCTAGGGCAATTTTGAGATTGCATGCATCTAAAGTGACAGGTCCATTTTGCCACCTGGTGTAA
>JANAVB010021558.1:0-29244 GCA_029216955.1 Iris pallida
ACTGGCTCTCCAGCTTCTGCTCCCAACTTACACTTCTGGTCATTAGAGGACTGTTGCTTTGTATCCCAGCATCCCTGTCTCCTTCAGCAGATCTAGTGTTATTTTCTCTGTGAGAGAACAATTTCTTGTTCACCTTCACACACCTCGATACCTAGAAAGTACCTCATCGCTCCTAAATCCTTCACTTCAAACTCCTTTGCGAGTTTCGACTTCAGCTTAGCGATCTCAACTTCATCATTACCTGTGATTACTATATCATCCACGTATACAGCAAGTATAGTGATGGGCCTCTTGCATGCTGAAGAAAGACCGTATGATCTGCATTTACTTGATGGTATCCTATGCTTGTAACAGCCTTTCTAAATTTGTCAAACCAGGTTCGAAGAGATTGCTTGAGCCATATAGCGACTTCTTAGTTTGTACACTTTTTCATGCGACGTCCCTTCGTCTGATTCTGTAGCGTAGCACCCTGGCGGGAGTTCTAGTACACTTCTTCTTGTAGGTCCCCATTGAGAATGCATTCTTCACAGCTAATTGGTATAGCTTCTCCACCGATAGTTTGCTGCAATGGAGACAGTTCTACTGTCACGACCCGTACCCTAGAGTACGGGCACGAGACGTGGGTACGTCCAGCCTACGCCGCAGTGTCGGCGGTAGAACACTGTCCTAGGTCAATCATCTAACAATATAAAGGTACCTGTACAGTTTATACTCTCCGAATGGAGCTGACATCACAATATACAGTCTCAATCACATCTAAGGTAGAAGAATGAAAGAATAGATAGATTACTCAAGAGAACAGTAGCATAGAAATAAGTCTAAGTGTCTAGATACATAACATCCAGAATGTCAACTCATAATACAATAAGTCTAAAGGTCTATACATCTCAACATCTCAAAATACAACTCAGAATGTGAGACAAAATAATAGAGAAGACTGTCTAGCTAACTGGTCTAGACTACTGGAGCAACATCCTCAGCTGCAGGTGATCCTGCTGAGGGTTCTCAACACAAGTGTCATCTAGTCCTGCTCCATTATGTAGTCACCCATGCCTCATCCTCATCCTCTGTAATATTTTCAACAGGTCCAGTCAGGACAGAACGAGCACAATATCTCACACAGTTCATATCAGGTTAGAAAATAATACATGCAATGAGTAAGATACAGGAAATGCTGAAAGGAAATAACGCTGTAAAGAATAGCTGTAAGGAAAATCTACTGTATATAGAGAACTGTAAGTGACTAGTGATAGAGTACAAGATAGGCATGTGAATGGCTAGAATTATACATGATTACACTACTGAGTTTGCACATGATTATACTACTTGGAATTATTCACATGTCTACTTCTACTCCTCCGTTTTCCCAATCAATACACAAGGATCTAGACAAGTTACGTTATTATACATGATTACTTCACATGAGGCTCATAAATGATACGTGAAGTTATACATGAGGGCTCAGTGAATTATGAGAGTACATGATCACATGAGTACACATGAATGAGGAAGCATAGAGTACATGATGATAGTGGAACACACGTAACATGAAGTACCCGATGCTCCCGAGAGGGATAACATCTCATGTAAAGATCCATATAGTACCAATCTGTGTTACCAATGTGACAGCATCAAGTAAAGTAATCTAGAGCGAGAAGTAAAGCCTGAACAGTATGAAACGGTCAGAGAATGTACTCGCCTGCTGTATGAATGTCTGTAGAGAATAGCTGTCTGAGGAGAGGTGTCTGGCTCCTGATCAGAGCAACACAAGTCACAATGTATTCTAAATAGTAAAAATGAAGTTCACTATGCATACTACATGATTCTAGTCAACTAGGTCAAATTTGACCTAAGGTTGACTCTGGTCAAATTCAACCATAGTCAAACTAGTGGTTTTAGTCAAACTAGTCATTTTAGGTCAATCCTAGTCAATTCTAGGTTAACTAGGTCAAATTTGACCTAAGGTTGACTCTGGTCAACCCTTAGTCAACAAGGTTTAACTAGTTAGTGTTTAAGTCATTAGGTCAATTGGGTTAGCCCCTAATGCCATAGGCTAGTCACTTAGGCCATAGGCTAGTTGTCATAGGTTTTCATATAAACCTATACTTAGTAAGTCATATATTATATATATATAGATATAATTATATATATATATATATATATATATATATAATTATATATACATATTCTATCTACTACCCATATTATCAATATATCATATATATATAATAATATATAATTATATAAAATATATATAAATATATATAGATATATATATATATATATAGATATCTATAATATATATATATCTATATATATATACACAAATATATATGATTCATATATAGAGAGGGAAGTGAGATAGAGTGAAAGAGAGAGTTAGAGTGAGAGAACAGTGAGAAGAGTGAAAGAGAGAGAGTGTGAGAGTGCTGGACAGAGGGGGGTTCCAGATTTCTGGAAACAGAAATTAGCCCCCCACACACACACACAATACACCTATATACATATATGTATATATATACATAACTACATATATACACATATGTATATCCTCAATTCTCACCTACACACACATATACATACACTACCTATACATACACTGAAAATATACGTATACATGTATAAATCATAATAAAATAGTTTTAAAATTCGATTTTAAAAACTGGGAAATTATCCCAAATCTGGAAATATGGACTGTGTATAGGAAAAGTAGGTAAACTTGATTTCGTGTCCAAAACCCCACTAAGGTTCGAAACCAGTGTTGGTAAGTAATGCCCCAAGTGTCCTCTAGTGTCCTAGGTGCCTGACACGACACCACGACACGAATTGATTGTCTAAACTCTCAAAACCCAAATCGGGTAAACTAGGATACGCACACACGTACACAGCGTCGTGCACGCGTTCCACACTCTCGTAGACACACCACGAGACACGACACGTCTCTGGTCATGCACACGTGTAGCCCACCTATAGGGCTACATGATGGACACACTGATACGTGTCTACGACACTCCAGGACACGATACGAAGATCGTATCAGTCATGAAAAATACGACTGATACACGCATTCAGACCGCGTCGTGCACGCGGTCGAGCGCCTCGTGCTCGTGACACAGGACACACATCTCGTGCTCGTGTCCTCGTGTACGCCACATGATGGGCTACATGCTCGTGTCACCACGAGGTGCCCAAGTGTCGTGTCCCGCGACACGATACGCGCGAAGTTGGCCCCGCGCGCGTGTGCACTGACAGTGCGTGTCCAGTACGAGTGAGATTTCTCACTCGACACGACACGACACGACGTGACACGAAACTCTGGGGCATGCTCGCAGACATTGCCCCCGTGTCCAAGTCAAATTTCACGTGTCCTAGTGCTCTGTGCAGTGAGCACGAGGAGCGTGTAGCAGGGCACGCACGCGAGCCTCGTGCAGCGGTTCGTGTCCATTTTGGACACGACACACACAAAACGTGCTCAGTCAAGTGTAGTTGTAACCTACAAGTCTAGGGCTAACACAAAAATGTAATTTGTTTTACAAAAACAAAAACCATTTCTTTGAGGCATTTCACCAAACAAGGCTTTATAGCCTAGGATACGTGTCCGATACGGACACCAAACCAACTCTAAATTTCACCAAACTAGACCCACAGTTAGGGTAGACCTATATGCATGCATTTATGAAGAAAAAACAGAATATTAACTAGGTTTGAGGGCATTTACCTATTTGTGCAATTCCAAGGAAAATCAATAAAGAGGGGTGTGCTTCCTTCCACTTGGTGATATCCAAAGCTCATGAAATCTGGATTGCTAGCCTCCCTTAGCACCCTTGATGTTGTAGGGTCCCAATGCAAAAGACTAGAGGTGATTTGGATCAAAAATGATCAAGTTGTGTAGGTTTGAAGGAAATGGATTTTGTAGGATTAAAATTCATGTAAAATTCATGAATGATTTGATGAGGTTATAGAATGGTGTGGCTGCTAGGGGTGTCCTTGGCCGGCCATGGCAAGGGGGGTGTCCTTGCCCTTTCCTTCATGGTGAAGGCAAGACTTTGGTGCTAAAGTTGGGATACTTTTGAGGGTTTCAAGCAAAATATCCATTTTGTCAATATCTAGATATTTTCATTGCTTTAACCCATGACCAATTATCCCTCCTCTAACTTCTAGGTTAGTAGCTAACCTCTAGATTAGGGTGAGATAGGTTAGGGGCTACATGGTACTTAACCATGATTAAATAATATTAAAATCACATAATTCCAAATAAATCTAGTAATTTACCAAAATACCCTTTTAGGCTAAAATCACTAATTTGATGTTCTAAGCCTATGGCTAGGCTCACATGGTCATGGCAACTCCTAGTTTAAGGAATAACTAGGGTTTACACTAAGGTTTTGCTAGTAAGTCACAAAGTCATAAGTCATGACTTAGAAATGGTTTTAATTACACTAATAATCACCAAAAATCATATCATGACTAAAACACCATTAATAATAATAAAATAATAAATTTTCAAAAATACCCAATTTCAGAAAACGGGTGTTACAAGTCTACCCTCCTAACAATAATTTCGTCCTCGAAATTTAAGACGAAACTGAAACTGATGAGAAGGAAAATCATACCTCAAGGTACAAATAGATAAGGGTATCGCTCGCGCATCTCATCCTCCCGTTCCCAGGTGGACTCTCCTGGAGAATGATGCCTCCATGCGACACGAACCAATGGTATCGTCTGGTTCCTCAATGCCTTCTCCGTCGATCCAGAATCTCAACAGGCTGCTCTGGATAACGAAGAGTAGGACCCACCTCGATCTCGGAATGATCAAGTACATGGCTAGGATCTGCCACGTACCGTCTCAACTGCGACACGTGAAATACGTTGTGGACTCCTACCAATGCTGGTGGTAAGTCTAGCCTGTAAGACACGTCACCGACTCTCCCTGATAACGAAAGGGCCGATGAAACGCGGGCTAAGCTTCCCACCTCCACCAAAATATCGTGCCACGTGTCGGAGATATCCTCAAGAATACCTGGTCTCCAACCTAATCACAAACAAGGTCTCAATTTAATTATGATAATCAAACATGGTTAACAAAACAAACAAGACAACCTAATTCTAATCCTATCTCTAAACTGTACCTCAAACTCCAAAGGTCTGCGGTGGCTGTCGGCCCAATGCCGATGTCTGTCCTGCGCCACGCGAAGCCGATCTCTGATGAGCTTCACCTTCTCTGCTGCATCTACAACCATCTCAGGCCCCAATAAAACTCCCCAACATCATCCCAAGACAAGGGTGTACGACATCTACGCCCACAGTGCCTCGAAAGGGGACATCTCAATGCTGGCCTGAAAGCTGTTGTTGTATGCAAACTCTACTAAGTGCAGGTGACTCTCCCAAGATCCTCCAAAGTCCAGACACAAGTCCGCAACATGTCCTCCAGTGTCTGAATGGTCCGCTCTGACTGTCCGTCTGTCTGAGGGTGGTATGCAGTACTAAACTTGAGCTGAGTGCCCAAGCTAATATGCAAGCTCCTCCAGAAATGTGAAGTGAAACGACTGTCCCGGTCCGATACAATGCTCACTGGAACTCCATGAAGTCTGACTATCTGCCTCATATACATCTCTGATAGCTTCTCGGTAGACAAACCCACTTTGAATGGCAAGAAGTGGGCCGATTTGGTCAACCTGTCGACGATGACCCAAATCGCATCCTTCCCTCCTGGAGTACGCGGCAATCCCGAAACAAAGTCCATCGTGATGTGCTCCCACTTCCACTCCGGAATGGGCAATGGCTGCAACAGTCCTCCTGGCCTCTGCTCTCTGCCTTGACCTGCTGGCAGATCAAACACCTGGCTACGAAGTGTGCTACCTCGCGCTTCATCCCACTCCACCATACATGCTCTCTCAGATCCCTATACATCTTGTTGGCTCCCGGTATCGAGTACTGAGAACGGTGGGCCTCCTGCATAACCTGCTCCCGAAAGTCTCCACTGGGCACACACAGTCTGGAACCGTGCCTCAATGCGCCATCCCCTGCAAGAGTGAACTCATCGTCCGCAAATCCTGCTGACCTGCTCCCTGATGCATCGTAGAGAAATGTCATCGAACTGAGCCGACTTGATCCTATCAATCAAGTCCGACTGAATCTGGAGGCCCCACATCTGCATCTGCACTCCCGGCACAATCACCTCGATCCCAAGGCTCTCCAAGTCCGCTAACAAGTGACGATCCATCGTCAAACACATAGCTGTCGGATATCTGCTCAAAGCATCGGCAACTACGTTGGCCTTCCCTGGGTGATACTGCAGCAGAATATCAAAGTCCTTCATCAGCTCCAGCCATCTACGCTGCCTCATGTTCAGCTCCTTCTGCGTAAACACGTATTTCAAGCTCTTGTGGTCTGTAAATATCTCCACGCGCTCTCCATACAAATAGTGTTTCCACAGCTTCAGAGCAAAGATAACTGCCGCCAACTCCAAATCATGGGTAGGGTAGTTCTTCTCATGGGACGTAACTGCCTGGAAGCATAGGCAATCACCTTCCCATGCTGCTGCAAGACACAACCCAAACCCTTCCCGAGGCGTCACTGTAGATAGTGAACCCGCCTGATCCTGATGGCAATGTCAGAATCGGGCTGTCGTCAACCGCTTCTTCAACTCATCGAAAGCGGCCTGACACTCCTCTGACCAGAGAAACTCTGCGTCCTTCCGGGTCAGCCTAGACAACGGCTCTGCAACCCGGGAGAAATCCTGGACGAACCTCCTGTAGTAGCCTGCCAATCCTAGGAAGCTCCTGATCTCTGCCACTGACGTCGGTGCTGCTGCCCAAGCCTCAACTGCTGATATCTTCCTTGGGTCGACTGAGATCCCATCTCCAGTCACCACATGACCCAGGAAGTCAACTCTGTCTAGGAAGAACTCGCACTTCGAGAGCTTGCCGTAAAGCTGCTCCTGCCTGAGAGTCTCCAGGACCACTCTCAAGTGCTCCTCATGCTCCTCCTCTGTCTTCGAGTACACCAGGATGTCGTCGATGAACACCACCACGAACTTATCTAAGTACTGGTGGAACACCTTGTTCATCAAGTTCATGAACACCGCCGGGCATTAGTCAACCCAAACGGCATCACCATAAACTCGAACTGGCCGTACCGCGTCCTGAACGCCGTCTTCGGGATATCCTCCCTCTTCACCTTTACCTGGTGGTAGCCTGACCTCAGATCGATCTTCGAGAATACCCGAGCTCCGCTCAACTGATCGAAGAGATCGTCGATCCGCGGCAGTGGATATCTGTTCTTGATCGTCAGACTGTTGAGTGCCCTGTAGTCGATACACATCCGTACCGACCCATCCTTCTTCGGTACAAAGAGTACCGGTGCACCCCATGGTGAAGAACTAGAGCGGATGAAGCCCTTGTCCTGCAACTCATCCACCTGCTTCTTCAATTCCACAACTCGCTGTTGTTCACTCGATAGACATGCTGAGAAATGGGTTCCGCACCTGGAACCAAGTCTATCGAGAACTCAACGTCTCTGTCTGGTGGAAGCCCAGGCAACTCCTCTGGAAATACGTCTATGAACTCAGCTATCAATAGATGTGCAGCTGGTTGCTCCTCTACTGAAGCTCCACAGAAAACTCCGCCAGTCTGCTCTGCCTGCCATTGGGAATATACAAACTCTGGCTCTCCTGGCGCTCTGAACAGAACTCTACCCCCACGGCAATCTATGCTGGCGTGGTGCCTGCTCAACCAATCCATACCGAGTACAATATCGTAGTTCGGTAGTGGCATTACGAGCAAACACACATCCAACTCTCGGCCTTCCAAAACTACTCTCCGTCCCTTGCAAACATCACGAACGAGGATAATGCCACCCCCGGTCGTGATCTTGCAAGTCTTAGGCAACGATTCAGATATAACATGATGTTGAATCGCAAAAGATACTGATACAAAGCTATGGGAAGCCCCAGAATCGAACAATGCATAAGCTGGAATAGAGTCGAGAAGAATAGAACCTGCTATCAGCTCTCCAGTAACCTCAGCATCCTCTGCTGCCATGGCGTAGGCTCGCCCCTGCTGACCACCCCTGGCCTGATGCTGGTGCTGGGTGAACCTCTGCTGGTGAGTCGGCAAAGGTCCCTTCTGCTGCCCTGCCGGAGCCTTGGCTCCGCCTCCCTGAACTGGTCGTCCCGAAGACATGGGACACTCTCTCAGCTGGTGGTCTCCGAAACCACATAATAGACACCTGCCAAGCCTCTTTCTGCAGTCAATCCATCCATGACCCTGCTTCTTGCAGAAAGTGCAACTGATGACCTGCTGCCTGGGTGCCTGCTGCTGGTGCCTCGGCTGCTGCTGCACCTGCTGGAACGGCCTCTGCTGCTGGAATGGCCTCTGCTGTAGGTGCTAAAAATGAGGCCTCTTGGCCTGTCCTCCACTGCTGCCAGCTCCCTGGGTGTCGCAGCCCCTCTTGAGCTTCAGCTCAAGATCATCCTCAGCCGCCATCGCTCCTGATAGGATCTCCTCAAAAGTGGTGTTCCTGTCACTCTTGGTCAAGGACTTGACCTCCTTGACCAAGCCCTTCCTGAACCTCCTCGCCTTCGCTGTCTCGCTAAGGCCCTCCATGAATCTGCTCAATCGGCAAAACTCACCAGAATACTCCTCTACAGTCTGGTTCCCCTGAACCAGGTTCTCGAACTGGGTCTCCAAAGCACTGACTGCCTGATCCGAGAAAAACTTCCCTTTGAAGAGCTCCTTGAAAGCTCTCCATGTCTGCCCTGGAGTGCCTACTCTCGGGTCCGTCTGATACCAGGTACGGGCAAGATCCTGCATCTGGCTGGCTGCTGCCTCTATCTGGAGTCCGGCTGGTATCTCCGCGAGTCGGAAGATCTCCTCAATGTGCTCAATCCAGTCATCAGCATAAAGAATCCCTTCTATCTCCAAGAAGTCCCTGGGGTTCATCTTCTTGAAGTCCTGAATGCCCGGAATCCTCTGCTACCGTGGCTGTCCCAATCCTCCCTGTGGCTGGACAGCCAACCTCTCCACCGTCGCTATAGCCAGCTGATGGGCCTCATCTATGCCCCTGGTAAACTCTGTTGTCTGACGCTGCTGCTGGGCCTGCTGCGTCTCTAGGAAATGCTGGAAGTATGAAAACATCTGTGCAGCATCTACTAATCCAGATGGCATCGGCGGCTGGAACTTGCGGCTGGTGCTGCTGAAACTGTGGCTGACGAAACTGCGGGAGAGGCATGTCTGGGGTAGCTGGGATGGTCCCCCGAATACGTAGAGGTGCACCCCCAAATGTGGCAGAAGCTCCCACATGAGCTGGAGTAAGGGGAGCTGTGGTCCCCGGGTCCTGGTGAGCTGGACGAGAGGTGGCAGACCTCTCAGCGGTGTCACCTGGACCGAGACGCTGTGATCGTGTCTCCACCATCCTGAAGACAGATCAACAAGAAAATCAATACGGAAAAGAAACGATAAAGTCAAAGGGGACAGTTTATTTCAAAAGAAAGACTATCAGCAAGAATTTAGATAGCAGGGATTTAGATAAGAGTTTTTTCTAATGTGATTGAGTACCTCGAAACTACATCCTATTTCCTACTGCAGGCTGTGGCGATACTCTAGTTCGAATACCACCACATAAATACGACCTGCATGGGCCACCACCAAAAACGTGTCATGATCCGCACCCTAGAGTAAGGGCACGAGACGTGGGTACGTCCAGCCTACGCCGCAGTGTCGGCGGTAGAACGCTGTCCTAGGTCAATCATCTAACAATATAAAGGTACCTGTACAGTTTATACTTTCCGAATGGAGGTGACATCACAATATACAGTCTCAATCACATCTACGGTAGAAGAATGAAAGACAGATAGATAGATAGTAACTCAAGAGAACAGTAGCATAGATGAAATAAGTCTAAGTGTCTAGGATACATAACATCCAGAATGTCAACTCATAATACAATAAGTCTAAAGGTCTATACATCTCAACATCTCAAAATACAACTCAGAATGTGAGACAAAATAATAAGTAAAGAAGACTGTCTAGCTAACTGGTCTAGACTACTGGAGCAACATCCTCAGCTGCAGGTGGGTCCTGCTGAGGGTCCTCAACACAAGTGTCATCTAGTCCTGCTCCATAATATGTAGTCACCCATACCTCATCCTCATCCTCTGTAATATTTTCAACAGGTCCAGTCAGGACAGGAACGAGCACAATACATCTCACACAGTTCATATCAGGTTAGGAAATACGATACAGGCAATAGAGTAAGATACAGGAAATGCTGAAAGGAAATATACGCTGTACAGAGATAGCTGTAAGGAAATATCTACTGTATATAGAGAACTATAAGTGACTAGTGATATAGAGTACAAGATAGGCATGTGAATGACTAGAATTTATACATGATTACACTACTGAGTTTGCACATGATTACACTACTTTGGAATTATTCACATGTCTACTTCTACTCCCCAATTTCCTCAATCAATACACAAGGATCTAGACAAGTTACGTTATTATACATGATTACTTCACATGAGGCTCATAAATGAGTATACGTGAAGTTATACATGAGGGCTCAGTGAATCATGAGAGTACATGATCACATGAGTACACATGAATGATGGAAGCATAGGAGTACATGATGATAGTGAAACACACGTAACATGAAGTACCCGATGCTTCCGAGAGGGATAACATCTCATGTAAAGATCCATATAGTACCAATCCGTGTTACCAATATGACAGCATCAAGTAAAGTAATCTAGAGCAAGAAGTAAAGCTTGAACAAGTATGAAACGGTCAGAGAATGTACTCGCCTGCTGTATGAATGTCTGTAGAAATATGTTGTCTGAGGAGAGGTGTCTGGCTCCTGATCAGAGCAACACAAGTCACAATGTATTCTAAATAGTAAAAATGAAGTTCACTATGCATACTACATGATTCTAGGTCAATCTGGTCAAAAGTCAACTCTTGGTCAACTCTGGTCAACTCTAAAGTCAAACTAGTCAAAGTTAGGTCAACCATAGTCAAACTAGTTAGGGTTTTAGTCAAACTAGTTAAACTAGTCATTTTAGGTCAATCCTAGTCAATTCTAGGTTAACTAGGTCAAATTTAACCTAAGGTTAACTTTGGTCAACCCTTAGTCAACAAGGTTCAACTAGTTAGTGTTTAAGTCATTAGGTCAATTGGGGTTAGCCCCTAATGCCATAGGCTAGTCACTTAGGCCATAGGCTAGTTGTCATAGGTTTTCATATAAACCTATACTTAGTAAGTCATACATATATATATATATATATATATATATATATATATATATATATATATATATATATATATATATTTTATATATATATATTTATATATATATATATATATATATATATATATATATATATATATATATATATATATATATATAATGACACTATGTATAATCTAATACAATATATATATCATATATGCATATATATATATATATATATATATATATATATATATATATATATATATATATATATATATATATATATATATATATATACAAATATATATATGATCCATATATATAGAGAGGGAAGTGAGATAGAGTGAAAGAGAGAGTTAGAGTGAGAGAGAACAGTGAGAAAGAGTGCAAGAGAGAGTGTGAGAGTGCTGGACAGGAGGGGGGGTTCCAGATTTCTGGAAACAGAAATTAGCCCCCCCCCCCCCCCCCCCCCCACACACACACACAATACACCTATATAATATATATATATATATATATATTATATATATATATATATATATATATATATATATATATATATATATATATATATATTTATATATATATATATATATATATATATATATATATATATATATATATATATATATATATATATATATATATATATATATATATATATAAAATATATATATATATATATATATATATATATATATATATATATATATATATTACATATGTATATCCTCAATTCTTACCTACACACACATATACATACACTACCTATACATACACTGAAATATACGTATACATGTATAAATCATAATAAAAATAGTTTTAAAATTCGATTTTAAAAACTGGGAAATTGTCCCAAATCTGGAAATATGGACTGTGTATAGGAAAAGTAGGTAAACTTGATTTCGTGTCCAAAACCCCACTAAGGTTCGAAACCAGTGGTTGGTAAGTAATGCCCCAAGTGTCCTCTAGTGTCCTAGGTGCCTGACACGACACCACGACACGAATTGATTGGTCTAAAATCTCAAAACCCAAATCGGGTAAACTAGGATATGCACACACGTACACAGCGTCGTGCACGCGTTCCACACTCTCGTGGACACACCACGAGACACGACACGTCCCGTGGTCATGCACACATGTAGCCCACCAATAGGGCTACACGATGGACACACTGATACGTGTCTACGACACTCCAGGACACGATACGAAGATCGTATCAGTCGTGAAAAACACGACTGATACACGCGTTCAGACCGCGTCGTGCACGCGGTCGAGCGCCCCGTGCTCGTGACACAGGACACGACACATCTCGTGCTCGTGTCCTCGTGTACGCCATATGATGGGCTACACGCTCGTGTCACCACGAGGTGCCCAAGTGTCGTGTCCGCGCGACACGATACGCGCGAAGTTGGCCCCCGCGCGCGTGTGCACTGACAGTGCGTGTCCAGTACGAGTGAGATTTCTTACTCGACACGACACGACGCGACACGAAACTCTGGGGGCATGCTCGCAGATATTGCCCCCATGTCCAAGTCAAATTTCATGTGTCCTAGTGCTCTGTGCAGTGAGCACGAGGAGCGTGGTAGCCGGGCACGCACGCGAGCCTCGTGCAGCGGGTTCGTGTCCATTTTGGACACGGACACAGCACGAAAACGTGCTCAGTCAAGTGTAGTTGTAACCTACAATTCTAGGGCTACACAAAAATATAATTTGTTTTACAAAAACACAAAAACCATTTCTTTGAGGCATTTCACCAAACAAGGCTTTATAGCCTAGGATACGTGTCCGATACGGACACCAAACCAACTCTAAATTTTACCAAACTAGACCCGCAGCTAGGGTAGACCCATATGCATGCATTTATAAAGAAAAAATAGAATATTAACTAGGTTTGAGGGCATTTACCTATTTGTGCAATTCTAAGGAAAAATCAATAAAGAGGGGGTGTGTTTCCTTCCACTTGGTGATATCCAAAGCTCATGAAATCTGGATTGCTAGCCTCCCTTAGCACCCTTGATGTTGTAGGGTCCCAATGCAAAAGACTAGAGGTGATTTGGATAAAAAATGATCAAGTTGTGTAGGTTTGAAGGAAATGGGATTTTGTAGGATTAAAATTCATGTAAAATGTTCATGAATGATTTGATGAGGTTATATAGAATGGTGTGGCTGCTAGGGGGTGTCCTTGGCCGGCCATGGCAAGGGGGGGTGTCCTTGCCCTTTCCTTCATGGTGAAGGCAAGACTTTGGTGCTAAAGTTAGGATACTTTTGAGGGTTTCAAGCAAAATATCCATTTTGTCAATATCTAGATATTTTCATTGCTTTAACCCATGACCAATTATCCCTCCTCTAACTTCTAGGTTAGTAGCTAACCTCTAGATTAGGGTGAGATAGGTTAGGGGCTACTCATGGTACTTAACCATGATTAAATAATATTAAAATCACATAATTCCAAATGAAATCTAGTAATTTACCAAAATACCCTTTTAGGCTAAAATCACTAATTTGATGTTCTAAGCCTATGGCTAGGCTCACATGGTCATGGCAACTCCTAGTTTAAGGAATAACTAGGGTTTACACTAAGGTTTTGCTAGTAAGTCACAAAGTCATAAGTCATGACTTAGGAAATAGTTTTAATTACACTAACAATCACCAAAAATCATATCATGACTAAAACACCATTAATAATTAATAAAATAATAAATTTTCAAAAATACCCTAATTTTAGAAACTGGGTGTTACACTTACGGTGCTCATTTTCGCTACTGGAGCAAACGTCTCATCATATATAGTAGATGCCATATGATTGTGTGTATCTTTTTGCAACCAACCTCGCCTTTTATCGTTCCACATTTCCTTCTGACATCTCCTTTACTGTGTACACCCATTTGCATCCCATAGTTTTCTTCCCTTTGGGTAATGGAACCAGCTCCCACGTCTTATTTTTCTCCAGTGCTCCAAGTTCTTCCATTATTGCAGCTTTTTTATCTTGGATCTTTCTTTGCTTTCTGTCAACTTTTGGACAATGAAGTAGAGTCTAATGATGCAATGAAGGCTCGATATTTTAAAGAAATATTAGAATAAGACAGATAGTTGGCAATATCATGTTCATAATCATCAAAACGACTAGGAGCCTTACCCGCATTGATGCGAGAAGATCTCCTTAAGGGAGCAATAGGTGGTGGAGAGATCATACCATCAGAGTCAGAGAGATCCGTATCAGAATCAGATTGATTCTGTGTGGGGGCAACATCTTCAAGAGTTGGAGCAGGAGTAGACGAGGGACTTGGTACAGTAGGCACAGGGCACGGTACAGGCACAGTATTGGACTTCTACTGTCTCCTTCTGTAGACTTGGAGCTCCTTTTCCATTGTCTGCTGCTTCCCCTGTTTAACATATTTATCTTCTTCATCTTCTGTATCGGAGTCACTGCTTTCTCCTCCTTTCGTCCAGTTTTCCACGACCGGGCATGGGACCGATCCGACTACCACAGATGGGCTTATTTTCTCTCCCTCACATCTAACACTCTCTGTGTTAGGTGTGTCACCAAACGCCGAAACGTCATCCGAACCATAATATGGTTCCAGTTCTCTGAATGTAACGTCCATGCTGACAAACATCTTTCGTTCAACTGGGCTCCAACATGCGTATCCTTTCTGAGTTGCCGTGTACCCGACAAAGATACATTTAACCGCTCTAGGATCCAGTTTACCAACTCCTGGCCTATTATCTTGGACAAAACATACACACCCAAATACTTTCGGTGGAACAGTGCACGTGGTTGCACCAGTAAGCATCTCCAACGGTGTCTTCCAGACCAATACCTGAGATGGCATTCTGTTGATGAGATAAGAGGCCGTTAACATCGCCTGCCCCCATAAGTGTTTCGGGACATTCATATCCAGCATCATTATCCGTGCAACCTCCAACAGGTGTTTGTTCTTCCGTTCGGCCACACCATTTTGTGCCGGTGTGTAGGCACATGAAGTTTGGTGTAGTATTCCATTAGTGGATAAATACTCAGCAACCTGCTTGTGTTTGCCATTAAAATCTTTTTTATTGTAATTTTAATTACAAATAGAACAGTGTTACAATGTAGGACTTAGATGTAGTCCTAGGAGAACACTTTTGTTTATCTGGGTCCCTATGTCGATAGAGCGAGTGGTAATACGTTGACTCCATTGACGATCTGACGATGGTTCTCGGTTATCTGAAGGTCTGAGTTGCTCTGGGTACTGGAGCTTGCGGAGAGGAAGAAGACGTTGAGCGTCTGTATCTGCCTCTCTCATCGCGTATGTAGATCTCTGTCCGTAGATGTGTGTGTCTCTTTGTGTCTGTAAGAAGGAGATGATCCCTCTATTTATAGCTTGGAGGCAGGCTGCTCATGCACGCATATGTAGGATGCGCCTGTACGTGGGGACACCACGTGGTTGAAGCTGCAGGAGGCATATGGATGATGTTCCATCATTTGTGGGTTGAATCTTTCATGCTGCTTTTGTGGGCTGACACGTAGCAGGGGAGAGGATCTTTCTGTTGCTGAGATCTTGGGTGATTAGCACCCCTTCATAGGCTGAATCGAGTCAAAGGACACGTGTCGTAGGTCCATGGCTCAAAGATCTCGAATTTGGAGGAGAGTGATCTGATAGGATGCGCCTGGGATTGGGCGCATGAGAAGACTTCGGCTCACGACTTTCAGGAGTCACGAACCGTCTGGGCGCTTGGCTTTTGAGGCGCATACGAGTCTTCAGTAGTGACTTGACCTCTGTCTTTAGGGATTAGAAAAAAGTCTGAGGCGCATGGCTTTTGAGGCGCATACAGAGATTTGGGCGCATGCTGCTGAGGTGCATACGAAACGGTTGGGCGGCCACGTGGCTTGTAACCGTCAGAGGAAAGTAATGATGTGCTATCCTCAGTGACGCTTCATTTTCTGAAAAAGCTATCAACTATTCAGTCCTCGGGGACTGGCTGCTGTCGTGTCAGACTTCAGCATTTAATGTTCTTTGACGGGTGATGGGCTGTTGAGTAGGTGTGTCGATCTGTTCCACTAGGCATATGGGGACACGTGGAGCACATCTTTATGAGGCGCTTGGTGCTGATAGGCACGTCTGCATGATGCGTGGTCTGACCGGCGCATCCGTTGCATGGTACGTCTTATTGGTCCGACTTTTGTGTTCTTTAAGTGCTTTAATAGCCGTTTTGACTGAATTCGAAGTGTCAGGTTCATCACCATTAATACAAATTCATTACACGGGATTCAGAGAGCCTGCCACTTGGCGCATGGGTTTGATTTGCCCGACCTATAAATAGTGGCAAGGGGAGAGTTTGCTTCTCGTTCTCTCACGTCCTCCCAAAATAAACTTGTTTGCTCGAGCACATTCTGTTGACGAGATGCTTCCGAAGGTGAAGATGCGATGACTTGTCTTCGTTCATGCACTTGAAGGTGACTGTTACATCCAAAAGTCGGAGTCGAGGGCTTCTGAGGCAGACGGAAGGTGCCTGTCGCATCCAAAGATCGGGATGCTCGAGCCTCGTCTCCGTTATGCTGAAAGAGCCGCAGATCGGAATTGTGGTGCCCCGATTATCTTTTTTGGGCTTTGGAGAGCTCCTCCTCCTGCTAGAGTGGGTGTTGCCCATTCTGGTTGTATTGAAAGCCTCCTTTTGCTACGGATCGATTGTGGTGCTCTCCTCTTCCTTGGGCTTTGGAGAGCTCTTCCTCCCGCTAGGGTGGAGTTGATCGCCCACCCTTGTTCTGCTCAATAAATGCTTTATTAGTTGAAGCATTTGATCGGGTCGAAGTAAGGCGTATATGTTGAGACTTCATGATGCACATAACTGAGACTCTGAGGAGATGCGCCTGACTGAGACGCTGAAGTGATGCGTCAAACTGAGATGCTGAAGAGATGCGCCTGACTGAGATGCTGAAGAGAAGACGCTGAAGAGATGCGCCTGACTGAGAGAGCATGGCGGTTGCTGTGCCTAGCTGTAGATTTAGGGTCCTTTCTTTGTAGAAATTCTCCTATGTAAAGCCTTTTAGACATGTAATAGACTTTTATATGAAAATAAAAATCCTTTTTTGCTGTCTATACTTCTGCTGTCTTGATGTGCCAAGTAATTCGTTTGAGTTTCCCGGAGCATGTAATGTTAGGCGCATAGGATTTCCGGTCCTGAAATTCTATGATTCTACAAGACCCCCTTCAAAGTTTTCAAAACTTTTTATCGAGTTTTGGAATACTTTGAATAAGAAGCATGGCGGTGTCTTCAACGGGGCACATGACTGTTCGGGCGCATGGTTACTCCGCACATCAGTGATGGGGCGCATGCTCCTCTCAGTTAAATAATAACTCTTTGAAGTAACCAAAAAGATTAATGATGATCTTTTTGGATTTATTTGCAGTTATCACTTCGTAGAACCCCAAGCGACGGCTGATGTCATCCTTTATCGGTTCACGCGTGCGACCAAGCCTATAAATAGGTGTCTGATGGAGAGAGTTCTCCTCTTTGCTTTCTTCTTCTCTAGAGTTCTTCTTTTGAAAAATCCTAACTTCTTCTTTCATGAGATGGCCCCCAAAACTCCTCGCGATGGTGCTGGCAAGGGGAAGGAGCCTGCGGAGTTCATCGAGGAGGACGCTTCTGTCACCATTGTGACTCCGGCCGACGTTTGACCTGCGGTGACGGGTGGGTGTGATCTCCCAACTTTTTAGACGAGTCTGGAGCACATGGATGAGTTGCATCATATTGTTGTGCCCTAACTTTTTGTCGCTGACGTGCATGGACTTCTGTCTTGATGATGCGTAAAGGCTATTCTGCCGACGTGCATGGGTTTAGGCCCTGATTATGCGCCGAGGTTTTACTGCTGACGTGCATGGGTTTACACCCTGATGATGCACCAAAGCTTCACTGCTGACGTGCATAGGTTTAAACTCGGATGATGCGCGGAAGCTTCACAGCTAACGCGCATGGGTTTAGACCCTGATGATGCGCCAGGCTGCTTGACACACCCAATATTTTGTCTTCATATTGCCTGACTTTTGTTTTTGCTGTGTCAATGTCGATGACTATTCTTTTGTTGAACGAAGTCCTTCTGGATGCTTCACTTTGCCAAATGGGGGTT
Source organism: Iris pallida (assembly GCA_029216955.1). NCBI lineage: Eukaryota > Viridiplantae > Streptophyta > Magnoliopsida > Asparagales > Iridaceae > Iris > Iris pallida. Next base: position 18,347 of record JANAVB010021558.1, read on the forward strand.
TCATTGGTTCCAGAGCATTCAGCCTTATCATTTGGTCTACCGCAACAAGAATAAGTGTTATCTGGAGCCGTATTTGCCGAGCCGGTATGCTCGCCAGTTTGGTTATACCCAGCTAATGTTACGAAACTCCAGTAATAGTCTGAGATTTGCTAGAAGTTTACTGGATGGAGCCCGGGGTTGGCAATATTACAATGTCGGGTGCACTGGGATTCGTTTTAATACACCAGTTCACAACCTTCGGCCACAGATCCTATATTCAGCTGTCAAGCTGTATTGTGCCATGAATAATGTGCCTCCTGAATGTGAGAGAGAGACTAGTTTTATTGTTGGAACTCAGCTAGAGGCTACGAAGAATATATTGGCGGCGGCCGATCATATCGTCCACCAGAGTTGGCGGGATATCGGACTGCTGCTGCGGCGTCAACGGGGGGCACTCGGGAAGATCTGCCAGCTGGGAAGAGGCGGGCTGATGCAGAAGCCGGTTCGTCTACACCAAAAAGGCCGAAAAAAAGCGACAACTCCAAGGGCGGGAGCTACGGGAGTGCCTCCTGTAATTCTAATGGAATCAGTTCCTGCCGAGGTAAAGACGTCCCCCATAATCTGGCTCGCTCTGTCATTTTTGTGACATGTGCTTCCCTTTTGTAGAACCTTTGAAGAAGAAAATTCGGGTTTCGAAATCGGGCGTCAGTAAACCGAAGAAGGTGGCGAGCTCTTCTGACGAGCGCATTCCTCCGATTGTAGCGTCTCCTATGGAGGAGAATCCTGACAATGTCGTTCCTGCGGAGATTTTAGTATCTCCAGATTATATTGGAAGAGAATCTGAGGATGAAGCAGTTCTCGGGATGGTACAAGCCGCCGTGGGGGCCTCGGGCATTGAGGATCCAGCAGATACGGGGCTTCCAGATGAGGAAGTAGAATGGAGTTCGTCGGCTTCAGATGACGTTCCTCCTGAGATGAGTGAGCCTGTTGCGGGAGCAACAGACATGGTTGAAACAGAGGAGAGGTTTGATTCTCCTTCTTGTTATGATGAAGGGAGATTGGCTGCAGCGTTGCCGAGCCCTACCCCAGACTCAGCAGTAGAGGCTGAGGTGGTTGCCGACCGGGAGGTAGCTACAGATTCTATCCCCGCGGAGGGATTCGGTGAGGAAGATGAGACTCGTCTGCCGAGCCTGACTCCAGTGCCGAGTCAGGACACGAGTGCTGATCTCGCTGCTTTGCCAGAGGGGGAAGGTCCCGTGCGGCCTGCTGATAGTGTGTTGGATGCGGAGGAGATAGCTCCTGGCGTTAGTGGTCCCTCCGAGCTTGAGAAGGGTAAGGGTTGCTGGAACCCCCTGTTGCTCCTTCTATTTGGGGCACTATATCGATGCCCCTCTCGGCCCCTTCCGCTCTCCTGGCTCCTCGGGCCAGTAGCGGGGTTCAAGTTTTTGACGAAGGAGGGTCCGCGGATGTTGAGGTTTCGGCGAATCTTCTTCAGGTCCGCCGTCCAGAGCAGCTCCTCCAACTCTGGCTATGACGTCGCAAGTGTTGGCGGATGCAGATGAGTACGTGAAGTTTATCATTGAGGTGGTATACAAGATGCTGCAGAGGGGCGTATCGACAGTGATGAATGCCAACGGGAGTTTTGTGATGGCAAAAACTATGGCGCTCCCTCACATTGGTCTGATACATTTCCACCAGGGTCATGATCATATGGCCGAGATTCTGGAGGCATCGGTGGCCGAGCTCGACCAGCTGCTTTCTGAGTTTCAGAGTATCCAGCGAAATGATCTTTCCGCTCTGATAGAGGCAGAAAAGGAGAAGTTGATCGCTAAAACTGAGTCATCTTATCAGGCCACCATGGCTGTCTGGGAACGCGAGGTGGCCGAAGCTGAGGCTGCGGTGGAGAGGCTATCTCAATCCGCACAGGAGATGGTGGAGTTGCGAGCTGCGTTGGACGCTAGTATAGCTAAGATTAATGCCAAGATTCGCCTCCTTGAAGACCAGCGGGTCCAACTTTTGTTAGATGCTGAGCGAGTCCATGCTGAACATGTAGCATCTAAGGAGGAGGAAGCAGCTTCACCCGCCAGGCTCTTTCCCTGGCTCAGGAGCGACAACAGTTAGACGGGAAGTATGAGGATGACACTTCCCCTGAGGCCATAGAAATGATGCGTCAAGAAGCCGAACGCCGAGTCCTGGCGACCGCAGAGACTCGGGCGGAAGACTTGAAGCGTCAGATCGAAGAGCTTTCAACCAATCCCGACGATGCTTAGGGATTGTAGCCTCTCCCTTTTTTTGTTATCTTGTGTAATTTGCAACTCCTGCTGGGGATGTAATCCTTTACTTTTAAATAAAGAGTAAATAGTTTTGTGGTGTGTTCATTCTTGCTGTCATGAACTTGATGATTTGTGTTGACCTATTATCTTTTACGTACCTTGGTTTTTAGGTGCAGATAATAAGTTTGAGAGAACCAACATATTTGCTCAGAGGTAATATGGACGCGGTACCTATGGGGTTCAAATGTCAGAATCTTTCTACTCAGAGGTGTTATGGACGTGGTAGGAGTGACTCTGGGGAGATACACGGAACTACTCAGAGGTAATATGGATATGGAAGTTCTGCGATCAATGTACGGCAATGCGGGGGTTATCTGTACGAGATGTTTACTCAGAGGTAATGTGGACGTGGTAAACATGATGGATAGCGTAGTCTTATGGAGCGTAAGATTCTGCTTTATAGGGCATAGAGGAGCAACTTAGAGGTAATGTGGACATGGTTGTCCTTCTACTGGAGATAAAATGCAATGGAACAACTGGGTTCCGAAAGCATAGGATTTTTGTGAAGGAAAGACATAGGTGAGCTCTGATGATCAGGTCCACTGATTCCCTTGTTTGGTAGAGGTGGAAGTATATATCTGAAAGATGTCATGAGTAGTACTTATTTAGGAACTTGCCGTTGATGAGCATCATGAACAAGTCTCCATTTGATCGGGCGAGGCGGTAAGCACCGTTTGAGTATACCGTCTCTATGATGAAAGGTCCCTCCCATTTGGGCTCGAACTTTCCTGGTGTTTTGTGAGTCAACACCATCGGCCTCCTGACTGCCAGAACCAGGTCGCCTACTTGGAAAGTCCTCTGCTTGACCTTATTGTTGAAAGCCTGTGATATACGGGCTTGATAGAGTTCGATGTTCTGTTGAGCTAGGAGACGTTTTTCGTCGAGTGCCTCCAATTCTCGCAGACGGCGACGTTGATTGTGTTCTTCAGTGAGTTGATTTGTGATCGCTACACGGAGTTAGGGTATCTGGATCTCGAGAGGCGGTACCGCGTCGCTCCCGTAGACTAAGGAGAATGGTGTGTTGCCCGTCGGGGTCCATACCATTGTGCGGTAGGCCCAAAGACATTTGCCGAGCTTTTTATCCCAGTCGCGTTTGTTGGATGACACGACCATTTTGAGTAGCCTGACGATAGTCTTGTTAAACGCCTCGGCCAATCCCTTTGCTGTCGGATTGTAGGCAGTTGATGCCATGTTCTGAATATGATTCTTGTCACAGAATCTGCTGAAAACATGGCTGATAAACTGTGGACCGTTGTCATGGATAATCCTACGGGGTACCCCAAAACGGTAGATGACATGATGCTTGATGAAGCTGATCACCCTAGAGCTTTTACTTCTGCTAGTGGAATTGCTTCTGCCCATTTGGAGAAGTAGTCAGTGATAGCTAGGATGAAGCGGTGTCCCCTTGATGAAGGAGGGGTGATCGGTCCTACAATGTCCATACCCCAAGCTTCGAAGGGCCAAGAGACGACCGTAGGATGTAATGGTTCTGACGGTGTATGGATGAAGTCGGCATAGAGCTGACAAGCATGGCACTTCTTAGCATAGTCGACAGCGTCGGCTGCCATGGTTGGCCAGTAGTAACCCATGCGTCGCAGTCGATCCTGCAACCTAGGCCCAGGTTGATGAGCCCCGCAAGTTCCATCATGAGCTTCTCGAAGGACTTCGGCTGCTTCTTCGTTGGACAGGCATCGAAGGACAAGTCCATCGTAGGAGTGTCTGTACAGCATTTTAGTAGCTGTATCATAATAGAATCGAAGGGAACGCCTCCTGACTGAGATGACTTCTTTCTGGTCTTCTGGATAATTTCGTAGACAGCGAAGTCGATGAACGGGAACCTCCAGTCTCGGACATTAATACCAGCACTTGTTGACATGGCATGGGCCATTTGTGAGCATAGGTTGTTTTTAGGACAGACCAAGTCTCGAGCAACTACCGTGACGTAGTGCTGAGTCCCGAGGGGTGCTGCCAATGAGGCTGCGAGGCCAGCTAGAGCGTCAGCCTCCAGGTTTTGTAACAGAGGTATGTGTTCTATGAAGAACTTGGTAAAGGTTGAAATAATATTCAATGCAACTTCATGGTAAGGAACCAGATCTTCATGGCGAACTTCATATTGCCCTCTGATCTGGTTAACGATGAGTTTTGAGTCACCGTAGGCTTCCAGATGATCTACCTCCAGCTGTTGCCAGCTGGAGTCCCATGATGAGAGCATTGTACACGGCAACATTATTGGAGCACGGCTTCGAAAGGAAGTAAGCACGCTGGATGACCAGCTGATCGGAGGAGACTAAGACTACCCTCACTCCGGCGATGATTTGGCCTTTGGGGCCTGTTCTTGAAGCGCCATCGAAAATATCTGCTAGACGGAGCTTTCTTCGGTGACGTTTGCTTCTTGGACCTCATCCGGGATGTCTTCATAGAGTCTGGAGGACTCTGGGATGGGGTGTACAGCTAAAAAGTCGCCAGAGCTTGACCCTTGACGGCTTTTTGTGGGATGAACACCATATTGTACGGCGTCAACATGATCGCCCATGTAGCTAGCCGGGAGTTCAATGATCCTGGCTTCGTCATAAGAACCCTGAGCGGATTGACTCGGAAGATGACATAAATTGTCTGGCCCGAGACATAATGGCGAGTCTTCTGGATGGCGAACACCAAAGCCAGATACTCCTTTTCAACGGGGTTGTACCGATGTTTGGCCCCGATCAGTGTCCTACTGAGGTAGTAGATAGCTTGCTCATAGCCTGCGTCACTATTTGAGCCAGCAGAGCATCGAGGGAATGATCCATGGCACGGACGTAGAGAGAATGGTTTGCCTGCGACGGGTGCCGCCAGGACTAGCGGACTCGTCAAGTAAGCCTTGATATCATCGAAAGCTTTTGGCATTCCTCTGTCCAGACGTAGGAGACTCCCTTCTTCATGAGTTGGGTGAAGGGTTGATATTTTCCAGAAAGGTTTGCTATAAACCTTCGGATGTATGTAAGACGCCCTTGCAGGCCTTGAAGTTCTCGAAGATTCTTCGAAGATCCATGTCAAGGATGGCCTTGGTCTTCTCGGGGTCGACATGAATGCCTTTCGCCCTGATAATGAAGCCCAAAAACTTTCCGCTAGAAACCCCAAGGAAGAATTTAGCGGGGTTCATCTTGAGTTCATGCGCTCGCATGAGATCGAAGACAGACTTTAGGTCTTGTAGGTGATCACCTTTGAGACGACTCTTGATGATATCATCAACATAGCATTCGACTGTTTTGCGAAAATGTTGACGAAAGATGGTACTCATAGCTCGTTGGTATGTAGCACCAGCATTCTTCAAGCCGAAGGGCATCACTGTGTAGCAGAAAACCCCTTTCGGCGTCCTGAATGACGTGTGCTTTACGTCATCGGAGGACATTTTGATTTGGTTGTAGCCCGAATACCCGTCTATGAAAGACATGCGTTCGAAGCCGCATGTATTATCGATCATTAGATCGGTGATCGGAAGCAGGAAGTCATCTTTCGGGCAAGCAGCATTAAGATCCCTGAAGTCGATGCAGACCCATCTTCCATTCTTTTTGGTGACAGGGACGACATTGGCCACCCAATCTGGGTGTTGTTCTTCACGGATAAACCCGCTGGTCAGGAGTTTGTCTATCTCTGATCGATAGCGTTCATGATGTCAGGACGAAAATATCGATGTTGTTGCTTTACAGGCTTAGCATCAGGCAAGATGTTAAGTCTGTACATCGCGATCTGGGATCAAGTCCCGGCATATCTACGTAGCTCCAGACGAAGACGTCGATATATTCTTTAGCCAGTTGGATTAAAGATTTTCGGTTCTGGTCCCTTTAGACTCTTGCTGATGAAGATGGGTTTGGAAGAAGGTCCATCCCCAAGGTCGACATGCTCGACTTCGTCTTCGGTAGGGGGTTTACGTAATTCAAAACGAGACTCCCACTGTGCTCCTAGGTGTTGAGCCCAAGGTTCCTCCTCGAAGAATTACGGCATTTGGTCTTCGCCGTCATCTTCTTGAGATTGTGCAGATGCCACGTTGACTGATAGCACCTTCTTGAAGACTGAGCCGATACTGGTATCGGAATCCCAGGTTGATGCTTCGGATGAATGAGAATGTTCTACTTTTTCTGCCTCTGAACTCTCTGGATTTGCCGGTGGCGTGACATAGCCCACCTCCCGTCGAGTTCGATGATAGTAGTCCTGCGGCTTTCCTTTAGGTGTTGGGTGCCTGAGAGGAAGACGTCGACCCTTGCCATAGTTTAGGCCTTTGTTGCTTTTTAGATCGTAACCCATCTTTTGGATGAGGTACTTTGCCTTGTCCGTGTACCGATAGACTTGTATTCTGCCGGTATCTGGTTCTTATTCGAGTGGCGGGAGGTCTTGATGACGCTCAACTTTGTCGAAGGATGGATTCTTTGTCTCGATTTCGCGGTGGGACTACGAAACAGACCCCTTGGGATGAGACTAATCGATTTACATGATTGACGGTCGTTATTTGTGTTTGCAACGACTGTAGAGCGTTATCTAATGTATACATGGCATTCCAATATGGAAGGCTAGAATAATTAAAAGCACTCTATTATTGATGAAACACGAGATTTTGTCCCACGGGATTACATTGTCCAGAGAGGGTGCATCTACATCAGCAGATATATACTCCCCTAGCTCTTCATCTGTGAGTGCTGGGGTTGGATCGGGAAAGTCCACCGCAGCTTTGACCTTGGAGTCCGAGAGGGCTATGTGGGCCTTCTCCGGCAGCTTGAATGAGACGGATAATTGCGGAGGCTTGCCTTTAAGACGCACCTTCAGAGGTGCCTCAACTGCGTCTTCAGTGATTGGTGCCTCCCCTTGTAGTTTTGCCACAAGGGGAGCCGATGTTTCAGGCGGCTTTTCCTTGAGCCGTATCTTCAAGGAAACTTCAGTAGGTGTTCTACCTAGAGCAGTTGGTGCTTTTCCAGGTAGCTTGATGGTCATGGGAGGCAGAATCTGAGACGGTTTCCCTTTGAGTCGAATTCTCAAAGGAGCGTCAGGAATCATCTCTGGCTCTATATCCGGCTCTGCTGCCGTTTCTGCTTCATCGTCAGCATCATTGGCTTCCCCTTCGTTGGGCGACTTGTACAGGATAGAATCAGTGAAGTAGGCTTCGACCCCTTGAAAGGGTCAATGTCCGTGAACTCTGTCCGGATGATGTCGTTGATGGACACGTACTTCATATATTGGTGGAGTGTAGATAGCACCACCATGTACTCATGCAGCCACGGACGGCCCAGTAGGAGGTTGTAGTTGACGTCAGCATCCACGACATAGCAAGTCACCTCGGTTCGAAGGTTACCGATATGACATTTCAGCCGTATTTTACCCAGCGGTTCACTTTTGCTAGCATTGAAACCGCTAATTGTAGTATTGGAAGGCGCCAGACGGTACATTAGGATCCCCAGTGTTGAGAGTAGTGTCTTCGAGATGATGCTGAGGGAAGACCCGGATCGATCTGAATCCGCTTCACTTTGACGGAACCGACATACCCTGTATAATACAGTGGCCTGTTGTGTCGGTTGTGCTTGAGCAGCATGTCTTGTTGGATGAAAGTATGTTGGGCATAACTTTATCCGCACAAGGCAGTGCGCACATATGGACGGGGTATCCTCAGGCTGGCTTGACCTGACTGATGAAGGACTCAGCATCCTTCAAAGCATCACAAGAGCTTCACGAGTGTCCTTTAGAAAGACGAAGAAGCTCAAACAGGGATAGGGCGGCAGGAGTACTGGCAAGTTGTGCCAGTATGTCGAAGTTGTGGGCTTGGCTAGCCCGAAGCATTCTTCTTTCGCAAAGGCTGTCGAAATGGGCCTCTACATGCTTCTGTTTATTGGCCACTGGAGGCTTGGATGGACCTCCTTCTTCGGCAGCAGGGACGGTGCAAAGAGGCACCACCTCGATGGCAGCTTTGTCAGGTTGGACGTTCTGATTGAACGCGTCTGTACAGGAAGTGCCTCTTTCTGCAGAGGAAGACCATACGGCAAGAATTGATCTTCTTGCCCTTGGTTTTGGAGGCAGAGCGTACCTCCGGTTGAGTAACCTCGGAGACAAGATCGGGGTGAACCCATAATCTCTCCCCGAGATGTGTGAGTGGGATAGTCCACTCACGTTGTCACGAGTAGGTGGTAGATTGACCACCTCCATTGTCGCCTTTGGGATGGGGACGACGCCATCTTGTGTTGTGGTTGGTGGCAAGGTGCCAAATTGGAGTGACACCAGGTTGGCCGAGACCGTTTTCTCCTCGTAGTCGACGGAGATAATCCGCATTGATCATTCGCTGGATGTAGTTCTTGAGGACGTAGCAGTCCTTAGTTGGATGTTCGACAAACCGATGGTAGTGACAGTACCTCGATTGTCCACTCTCCAACCTCGTCGGACGCTTCGGGTCCGACAACTTGATCTGTCACCCTACTTTAATATCTCGAAGAGTTGCAGGGTATCTTATCATTGAAGAATAAACCTCTTTTGGCCTTGGTGCAAGTAGAGGCTTCTGAGTAGGTGCTGATGCACCTTTGGAGGAATTGACAGTCAACGCCTGCTTCCCTTCGTCTCTCGTCCAGGGTTGTTGGCTGCATGCCATTTTCCCTTGTCCTCAAAGGCAGGAAGCTGACCCCAGAGACGAGCATTGACGCCTTCTTTTTCTGCTGTATCGACCTCGATGATCAAGGAACTCCAGTCGGAGGAGGAGTAGAGTTGAGCCGAGTTTGATTGCAGCAGCATGTTCATACTGCAGGGAGAGGAGTGCATGTTCTGGCATGCCCGGGGCAGTCTGAAGCAGGCTTGTCAAACAGTTCGATGAATGCTCGACTGTTTCCTTCTCCTTCTGACGTATCTCTATGAGGGACGCCATTGTCATGTCCTTCCCTCCGTTGTAGAAACGATCGAGGAAGAGATGCGTCAAGTCGTCGAAGGAAGATATAGAGTTGTCGGGGAGACTGCAGTACCAGTCGTAAGCCACTCCTTTCAACGCCCCGACAAATAGCTGGTGAGCAACGCGTCTTCCTTCGGGAGATGCCCAGTTGAGACTGGAAGTACGTCAGATAACGGCATGGGAGTCCTTCACGTCGTATGGCTCAATATTTGTGGTTTATACTTGGGCGGAAAACCACTTTGTTCTATTCGAAGGGGTATATGTTTGGGATCCCCATCTATGGCGCTCCTCTGTCTGTTCTTGGACTCAAAGCGCTCGCACAGGTCCCTGATCACTCAAACACGTCTTCCGTGGAGCTGAGAGTCAGAAAAGGTGGTACAGCCTGGAGTTGAGCATTTGATGGCTCCGACGTCCGAGGTGCTTCACGTGATCTGTATCCAAGAATACCTGTTGAAGGGGTACACTTGATTCTCCATTGGCCCCTGGGTCAGGACCGTAGACGGTGCCCCTGGTCAAAGCTGACCGATCTCAAACTGCTTGAGTCAGTGTTTGCATGGAGGCAGGGAGGGTTTTGAGTCCTCCCTCCAAGGTATCCATGCGCTGGACGAGATCTGCTGGCGGCGCATCAGACTCCACATCACCAGCTCCCGTATGTACACCGCCATGACGCGACTGAAGTGGATGGATCGTTTGAGGCTTCGCTTTCAGTCTCGCTTTCTTATAGAAGAGGAACTTCCCCCGCAGCTTCGTCTTGGCTACCCCCAGCTATGTTCTGAAGGACACCTTCGTCTTCGGGAAAGTATCAGCAAGGGCCGACTATCCCCAGTTCGTCTTGGAGGACTTCTTCGTTTTTGAGACGCAGATCCACAGGGGCTTGACTACCCCCAGCTATGTCCGGAGGCTGACTACTTCGTCTCCAAGATGAAGATCCACAGGGGCTTGACTACCCCAGCTTCTCTGAGATCTTCTTTTCTCCCCCCGATGCCCTCAAACCTCCTGAGGACGGACAGTTGTCCTGGTCTTCGTCGACTGGCTCTTGGATGAGGACAAAGTCGAGGAGCTACCAGTCGCCTTCCGAATTGATGGGGATTGTAGACTACGTTGCAAGATGCAACCTGCAGTTCTGGATCCACTTCAGTTGACACTTCTTCCCGAGGCGACATCGGAGGGTGTTGATGATTGCAACCGCTGGAATACCGACTGCCTTTGATGGTGGGACTGGCTGTTTTGTAACAAAAATTGATGGTGACTACAGCACAGGTGTGCCCTGTGAGGTCGCATTGTGCCTGTTAGTCGACGCTCCTTATCGCGCTTGTGACGATCACATTACGCAATCATTGGGGAGAGGCCACTTCGCACCCCCATCAGCACATGGCAAGGCCAAGCGCCAGGTGGTCAGGTGAATGCTGCCCCCTGAACCAACGCAGAATATGCGCTCAGATCAGTAGTGGGGGTACATATTTACAGTGACTTGAACCAGCCACAGACGCACATCCTATGTAGGCGCTGGGGTTCAAGACCACGGAGTTTGCCTTTCTTGACTTGGTTGCGAATGCAACAGATGCGCCCAAGTGAGGCAAGGACTTTGAAGGTCGCTCGTTTCTGGCGCAGAAGCACCCGAGTCGACCTTATACAGCTTACCATCAGCAGCGCGCATGATTGTGAGCGATGCTTCTAGTTTGCTGTCGGCA
>JANAVB010021560.1:0-20964 GCA_029216955.1 Iris pallida
ACTCATTTTCAGGATACATATGTTTGCTGATTTTTAATAAATATTTATGAAGGTTTATAAATTTCAAAAAATTAGTATAAATTTCTATAATTAACAAGGATCATTATGGTACTTTATTTTATGTAAAATTGAGCTTTTTGTCTATCTCAAAAATTGTTGGAACAGTATAATTTAATTTATTTATTGAATAAATACGACTTACAATGTTTGTGTTGTTTTGAGTTATAGACATATTGGACCTCACCCGCACTAGTGTAAAGGCCCTAGAAAGTTAGTTAGGGTATTGTGTCACCCTATACTGGTCTCCTATGCTAAAGTCATCATTGGCTAGGTGTCCAGTCAGAAAGTCGTGTTGCCTCACTAGTGTTTTAGTGTTTAACTTAGTGTAAAAACTAAGTTTATGTATTTATTTCTACAGTGACGATTCACCAGGCATCTATAGCATTTTTATCACTGCTTTTCTTTGCTAAAGGCAAGTACTTCTACAAACTTTATATACTGCTATAACCATAAACTATGAATTCCAACCATATTAAATGCTGATCCTTGGGGTAGCAAGTTAAAACTTCACATGTTGTATTACTTTCAGTCTCTACCATGTTTAGGACAGTTTTCATATCTCTCACATGTTTAACAATGGGTTAAGGGAAAACTGTTAGCAGTGTACGTGATCATGCCCCCTTCTCCGTATGTATTTATCGAGCACTGTTATATTCTATATATAACTTTGTCGTATGTCTGATCCTGCGTTTGTGTATGGACATACACCGATACCGTTAAGGGTACGTATGTACACTTTAGAAAATTGATATGTACCACTGTACATCCTAATTACCTATTGACTGATCACTCACCTACTACAGTTTTAAACTTTAAAACAATTAATTATTGCCATAAATAAAATGTATCTAAAACTGGATAAACATGATATGTCATTTCTTTTCATCACATGATCAGTATTATATGTTTGTTAGATTCAGTACTTGCTCCCGTCCTGACAGGATAACGTTATAGGTATACTTACTGAGGAGGAGTTGCTTTATGATTCATATTATGGAGTTACTGTCGAGGACCAGGCTTTGTCTTACGAGGATGTACCTGCGGAAAAACTCTAGTTGTCTATTTACATTTTTGGACTTTTGCGAGTAGTCATGTATTAGACTATGTATTTTATGACTGGACCTGTATCCAGCTTTACATTTCAGGACTTGTACTTGGACTTACTATTATATGAGATGACTTTTGTGTTTGGAGCATTTATGACTCTTTATTACATATAGAACTGTTAGCACATTTTAGTTTTGCCTTGTTATCTTTAGAACAGCTTACTACGCTTTATCTCAAGCGTAGGCTGGACATGACTCGGTCCGGCCCAACAATTTGGGTAGCGAATCGTGACATGTTTTTAGTGGTAGCCCACGCAGGTCCTGACTAAATTGTTTGGTTACGTCATTGTACCAAGCTTGCCTGCAATTAGGAACTTAAGGTAATTAGACAACACTAGGAATGATGCTAAGAACACCTAGAGGAATACTAGGATTGCAACATAGGAAACACATCACATATTCGTTGTTACAAAAATTGGATTTTCTTGTAATTTATGACTGTTTACTTTAAAGAGTCCTTATATAGTCTTTTTTTATTTATTTAGATGGTGCTCACCCGTTCATCCCAGTATGTCACACCTGAGAATGGCACACTCCCTATCCAGTCAGTTGACCAGTTGACCGATACACCTCCACCTCCACCTACCATATTCTTCCACTCCACCAACAATCTACCAACCCAAATGCCTCCACCACCTTCTACATCACAGTCCCAGCAGATACTCCCACCACCACCTAGTACTATACCTATCCAGGCTTTCGTCATACTCGACGGGAACCAACTGCTCACTCTGATCCAGGGGTTCCTAACGACCCATCAAGAGCAGACCACCCTACTCGCCAGAGCATGGAGCGTTCTGAGGAACTTACTGTGGTCCCACCACCAGTAGAGCCACGGCAGAGAGCGGGGACAATCAAGGACTTCATGGGTCTGAACCCCAAGGAGTTCTTAGGGACTGAGGGCATAGTTGTAGCAGATGACTGGCTAGACTTGGTAGAGAGGAAGCCCCTTGGAGCTAGGTTGCCGAGTGACCTCCACGTCGAGGCAGCGGGATTTATGCTGATAGACTTTGCGGGAATTTGGTTCCAGAATAAGCCGCTATTTGCGAGAGAGAAGGCCACTAGGGATCAGTTCAAAACCCAGTTCAAGAAAAAATTCTTCTCGACCACCGCTAGGGTAGCCATGGGGCTACGATTCCAGAACATCTAGCAGGGGAACCATTCTGTTGACGAGTATGCAGCGAAATTTAGTCGCCTGAGCCGTTTCGCTCCTAGTCTAGTTGCAGACCCTGAGGAGATGACGTGTAGGTTTTGCCATGGTCTAGTTCCAGACATTGGCATTCGTATAGTGGCAAACGGTATGACTGACTACTACCAGAGCCTAGAGTTGGCCCGGAGCATTGAGGAATGTCTTCTTTCTTGCAAGAGGCCGGCTTCTGTACACCTTGAGGGACCGTCCAAGCGTCAGGCTTTCCAGTAGATAACACCGATGCCGCACTAGCAGACATACCGTCCTTCTGCATCACATCACCCAACCCCGCCAGTTAGAGCCCCGGGACCCCGACAGCAGCAGAAAGGAGCTTTGTGTATATTCTGTAAGAGGATAGGCCATGACGCTACCATATGTAGGAAGAGGTTAGGGCAGTGTTTAGCTTGTGGGTCTGCAACCCATCAGCTTTGAGACTGCCCAGTAGCCAAGGTACCAAGAGGGCCGCTCTCGACTCAGCAGCAGAGGTTTGGGCAACATCTGCAGCGGCTGAAGGGACCCCAGGGGAAGGCTTATAGCCTAGCTCTTGAGCCATAGCCGGAGCAGGTTTGGGAGCCAGATTATTTGGCTGACGTTATCATAGGTCATGTTTATTTGCATACTTTTCTAGCTCTATGCTTGTTTGATTCTGGTGCATCTCATAGCTTCCTGTCATTAGAGTTTTTGCATAAACCACCACTTAGTAGCTTCACCTACCGAAGAGATGAATAGAGTAATGACGGGAGGCAGACCAGTGCCCATTAGAGCTATCTATAGATGCTCTATTACTATAGCCAGGAGAGAGTTTAGGGGACGATTCTTTGTGATGCCGCTCCCCGGGTATGATATCATATTGGGAATGGACTGGCTTAGCTATGCCCATGCAGCTACAGACTGTCATGAGGGTAGTATTCTGTTCAGTCCTCCAGGCACGACACCATTCAGTGTCAGGAGGACAGGGCCGAACTGTTGTGCGACAGTTGGGGAGATAGTACCGCCACACCATATCATTAGGGAGTTTATGTATGTATTCCCAGAGGATCTTCCAGGACTTCTGTCTGACAGAGATATGGAGTTCACTATAGATTTAGTACCGGGTTCATCACCAGTATCCCGGGCTTGCTATAGAGTGAACCCCAAGGAGGCCGTAGAGATGAAGGAGCATATTGATTACCTGTTGAAAAAGGTTTCATTCGATCTAGTGCTTCTCTATGGGGAGCGCCAGTGCTCTTTGTGCCTAAGAAGGATGGTACAGTTCGGTTGTGTATTGACTACCGGGCCTTGAATACCATCACCATTAAGAACAAATATCCTCTGCCTAGGATAGATGATTTGTTCGACAAGTTGAATGGGGCGAAGGTATTTTCCAGGATAGATTTGAGATCCGGGTACCACGAGGTGAAAGTCAGGACAACAGACATCCAGAAGACGGCGTTCAATACGAAGTACGGGCAGTACGAGTTTCTGGTGATGCCATTTGGTCTCACAAATGTGCCAAATGTCTTTATGAATTTGATGAATAAGACATTTTACCAGTATCGAGATAAGTTCGTCATAGTATTTATCGATGACATCCTGATGTACTCGAAGACGCCGGAGGAGCACGCAGAGCACTTACGGATAGTTTTAGGGATTCTGAGGCAGAAGAGGTTGTTTGCCAAATTGTCAAAGTGCGAGTTCTTTTTGGACCGACTGGAGTTTCTCGGTCATATAGTTATTGGAGAGGGGATCTCGGTGGATCCCAGGAAGATTGCTGCCGTTGAGACATGGAAGGCTCCGACATCAGTTTCAGAGATCAGGAGCTTTTTAGTTTAGCAGACTATTATAGGAAGTTCATCCAGGACTTTGCTAAGATAATCGAACCCATGACGAAGCTGACCAGAAGGATACAGAGTACATCTGGTCAGAGGACTGCCAGGCAGCATTTGAGGAGCTGAAGAGGAGGCTGACGACCGCTCCAGTTCTGATATTACCTTCAGGATGGAGGTTTCACCATATACAGCGATGCCTCGGAAAAGGGACTAGGATGTGTCCTACAGCATCATGGGAAAGTAATTGCCTATGCATCTAGGCAATTACGGACTCATGAGCGAAACTATCCTACCCATGACCTAGAGTTAGCTGCAGTGATCTTTGTACTCAAGTTATGGAAACATTACTTATACGGAGAGCGTGTGGAAATCTTTACTGACCACAAGAGCTTGAAGTATGTGTTCACGCAGAAAGAGCTGAACATGAGGCAAAGACGATGGTTGGAGTTGATAAAGGACTTCGACATCGATTTACAGTATCACCCCGGAAAGGCAAATGTGGTGGCGGATGTGTTGAGCAGGCATCCGATGGCATGGTATCTGATGTTAGATCGGCATTTGCGGAAAGATCTGGAGAAGCTCGGTATCGAGATAGTTCGGCCAGGATCAGTGATACAGATGATGTCGCTTGACATTCAGTCAGGGTTGATGGAGTAGATCAAGGAGGCACAATCTACAGGTGAGAGCCTTCGCAGACTTCGAGCCCAGGCTTTAGCTGAATTGCTGGATGACTTCACCGTAGCAGAGGATGGATCCTTGAGGCATGGCAGCCGATTGTGCATGCCGAAGGGAGAGCTGATAGAGGCAGTCTTGCAGGAGGCACACCGATCGAGATATTATATTCACCCAGTGCCAACAAGATGTACCGTGACTTGCGAGAACATCTTTGGTGGCACGAAATGAAGAGAGATGTATCACGTTTTATTTCGAGATGCCTAGTTTGCCAGCAGGTCAAGGCGGAGCGCTAGAGGCCAGCTGGTCTATTACAGCCGTTACCTATTTTTGAGTGAAAGTGGGAACACATTACAATGGACTTCGTGGACATGTTGACGAAGTGTGCGCACTTCATACCCTTCAAGGTGGGGCTTTCCACCGAGAAGTTGACGGAACTATACATGCAGCAGATAGTTCGCTTACACGGAGTACCAGTGAGCGGTCGTGTCGAACCGAGACAGCAGATTCACGTCCCACTTCTGGAGAAGCTTGCAGGAAGAGTTAGGCAGTCGGCTCAAGTTCAGTACGGCGTACCACTTGCAGACAGATGGGCAGTCCGAGAGGACGATACAGACGCTAGAGGGACATGCTGAGGACTTGTGTGCTGGACTTTGGCGGATCATGGAAGAGCCATCTGCACTTTGTAGAGTTTTATACAACAACAGCTACCAAGCCAGCATCGGTATGTCTCCTTTCGAGGCACTATATGGACGACGATGCCGCACACTACTTTTTTGGAATGATGTTGGGGACAGAGTTATGCTTAGGCCAGTGATGATCACGGATGCAGCAAAGAAGGTCGGGATGATCAGAGATAGGCTCAGAGTCGCTCAGGACAGGCAAAAACACTGGGTCGATACTAGTTGCAGACCGATGGAGTTCGCTGACGGAGATATGGTGCTAGTGAAGATATCACCTACTAGAGAGACGATCCGGTTCGGACGAGGAGGCAAGTTGAGCCCCAGATACATCGGTCTGTTCGAGATACTTGGCAGGATCGGAGAGGTAGCTTACAGGGTTGCACTTCTACCCAATCTAGCAGGAGTTCACGATGTCTTTCATGTATCTAAGCTGAGGAGATATATTTCGGACCCAAGCCATGTGCTAGATTATTCAGAGTTGGAGATCGGACCTAGCCTTGCAGTTACTGAGCAGCCCATAGAGATATTGGACAGAAGGGAGAAGAGGCTGAGGAACAAAGTCTTACCCTTAGTACGAGTAGCTTGGAGCTGTCACTCTCCGGGTGAATCTACTTGGGAGAGGGAGTCGGACATAAGGGAGAGATATCCTTACTTGTTCGACCCAACAGCTGCAAGGGAACCACCCATTCCCGCTTGATACCTTAGAGGTGAGTTTTGATAGTAGCCTTAGTCATTTGTGCATTTCTTGCTATGTTAGAAAGTTTGTAGAGTCTTCACTCTTTGTGAATTTCGAGGACGAAAATTTTCAAGGATGGAAGATTTGTAAGCCTCTAAATTTCAAAATAATATTTTTATAATATTAAATATCTTTTATATATTTAAAATAGATTAATATAATTCTAGGATTTTTTCTAGAATTTTTAAATAATTTTTTAAGTCAAAATATATCCTTTTGTCATAAATTGAATTGTATTAATATCATTTTGTAATATTTAAATTTGTTTTATTATCATTATGCAAATTGTTAAATTGTTATTATATCAATTTACAAATTATTGAATTGTTTTAATTATGTTTTGCAAATAATAAAATTGCAAACTGTTAGGCTAGGGTTATTTTGCAAATCCCAATCTTCGGGGGACCATACTGTAAAACCACCGTCACCCCCCCCACGTTCCTACCTGCCCCCGACGACCGTCGACGAGGGGCGACTGCCACCGCACGGCCGACCTAGCCTATTTCAACCGACCTACCCCCCTAAAAATACTCCCCGACCTCGAACCCTAACCCTAGACTAATTTTCGACCACCCCCAGACCCTTCTTCCCCGACGAGAACACAAACCCTAACCCTAACTCCGACGACCCCTAGCGCCGCCTCCACAGCCGACGTCGACGCTCGCCACCACCACCACTCGACGCGTCTCGTCGAGTGCAGCGCCACCCAAGCGCCACGACGCTGACGCTTCCTCCGTCCTATCGCCGCACCAACAGCCCGCTCGACTTGGACACATACGTGTCAATTCGGTTTCGTTTCGTATTAGTGTCTCGTACTCACATATGCGACTCGCCTGGACCCGAAGACTCTAATGGTAAGTCAGGACACGGCTGACTTGGGTCATGCGTCTCATGCATGGTCAGGACACTTGGACTCGACCGTTCTTCGTGTTCCTAACAGTCAGGACACGAAGTTTTGCTATCGGGTTTAAAACTCATTAACCTAAATCGATCCTAAAACTAACCCGAACCTAGTTTCTAACAGATGGCTCGGCCTGACCCCCTAGCCAGCCCGATCGCGCCTAAAACCCGACCCCTCTGCCTGACCCGAGTTCGAGCCCCCTTCTTTCTTTTTGGTTTTGTTTTGGTTTTAGTTATTTTAATATATTTATATATGTGTATATGTATATATATATATTTATATATATATATATATATATATATATAATATATATATATATATATATATAATATATATATATATATATATATATATATATATATATATATATATTATATATATATATATATATTTATATATAAAAAAAATATATATTATATATCTATATATAAAAATAGATATGTATTTATGTATGTATATATATTATTATATATATACTATTATATATATATATATGTATACAGTATTTGTGTATATATATATATATTTTATATTTTGTATTTCTTATATATATGTATATTTATTATATGTATATATATCCATTTTATATATATATATAAATATCTATATATTTGTATATATATATAAGTATTGTTGTTGTATATTGTATATGTATTTCGAATTCTACTTTGTACAAAATATTATTGTGCATAAATTCATAAGTCATTTTATTATTTAAATTATTGCTTGTATATTTTAGCACTTTAAAAATATATTTATGTATATAAAAATTACTGCTTTTTATTGATTATGACAAATTGATGTCCAAACCTAGCATAGATTTTTGGACCCAATTATGTGTCTAATACATTCGGAGTCTGTACAAGTCATATTGGACTTGATTCATGGATCTGGGTCCTGTATCTGGACTTCGGTTCAATTTCGAATACATGAAAAAAAATAGTAAATAATTAATTAATTATTTTCCAGAAAGTGTTACTTGCTGTTTTTGAATTTTTATATATATTTTAATTGCTGTAAAAATATGGAAACATTTGTATTTAAATACTATGTTAATTTAGATAATATATTATAATTTTTCCAGCATTTAATAAGTACTTTTGGTATTTCATAAAAATATGAAAACATAACTCATTTTCAGGATACATATGTTTGCTGATTTTTAATAAATATTTATGGAGGTTTATAAATTCCCAAAAAATTAGTATAAATTTCTATAATTAACAAGGATCATTTTGGTTCTTTACTTTATATAAAATTGAGCTTTTTGACTATCTCAAAAATTGTTGGAACACAGTGTACAGTTTGATTTTTTTATTGAATAAATACGACTTTCAATGTTTTGTGTTGTTTTGAGTTATATACATATTGGACCTCACCCCGCACTAGTTTAAAGGCCCTAAAAAGTTAGTTAGGGTATTGTGTTACTCCACACTGGTCTCCTATGCTAAAGTCATCATTTGGCTAGGTGTCCAGTCAGAAAGTCGTGTTGCCCCCACTAGTGTTTTAGTGTTTAACTTAGTGTAAAAACTAAGTTTATGTATTTATTTCTACAGTGACGAGTCACCAGGCATCTATAGCATTTTTATCGCTGCTTTGCTTTTCTAAGTCAAGTACTTCTACAAACTTTATATACTGCTATAACCATAAACTATGAATTCCAACCATGTTAAATGCTGATCCTTGGGGTAGCAAGTTAAAACTTCACATGTTGTATTACTTTCAGTCTCTACTATGTTTAGGACAGTTTACATACTCTCACATGTTTAACAACGAGTTAAGGAAAAACTGTTAGTAGTGTACGTGATCATGCCCCTTCTCCGTATGCATTTATCGAGCACTGTTATATTCTATATATAAATTTGTCGTATGTCTGATCCCGTATTTGTGTATGGATATACACCGATGCCGTTAAGGGTACGTATGTACACTTCAGAAAATTGATATATACCACTATACATCCTGATTACCTATTGACTGATCACTCACCTACTACAATTTTAAACTTTAAAACAATTAATTATTGTCATGATCTAAAACTGGATAAACATGATATGTCATTTCTTTTCATCACATGATCAGTATTATATGTTTGTTAGATTCAGTACTTGCTCCCATCTTGACAGGATAACATTGTAGGTATACTTACTGAGGAGTTGCTCTGTGATTCATATTATGGAGTTACTGCCAAGGACCAGGTTTTGTCTTACGAGGATGTACCTGCGGGGAAACTCTCTAGTTGTCTATTTATATTTTTGGACTTTTGAGAGTGGTCATAGTATTAGACTATATATTTTGTGACTGGACCTGTATCCAGTTTACATTTCAGGACTTGTACTTGGACTTACTATTATATGAGATGACTTTTGTATTTGGAGCATTTATGACTCTTTATTACATATAGAACTGTTAGCACATTTTAGTCGTACCTTGTTATCTTTAGAACAGCTTACTACGCTTTATCTCAAGCGTAGGCTGGACATGACTCATCCTGGCCCAACAATTTGGATAGCATATCGTGACAACGACATCAAGGAGTACGATATAATCATCGACATGGATTGGTTGGGTACGTGCCATACGACCATCGATTGAATGGAGATGAGAGTTGTATTTCGTCTTCCGGGTGAAACTGAGTTCTTTTATTCATGTGGAGCAACGTCAAAGACGACAATGGTGATATCGACGATTTCGATAAGGCACATGTTGCATTCTGGTTGCACCAGGTACCTAGCATCAGTTCGAGACACGAGAAAGCAGATTGTAAGCTCGACGCAGACTGAAGTCATGATAGAATTTTTTGACGTGTTCCCAAACGAGTTGCCAGGGATGTTGCCAGATCGAGAGATAGAATTCAGCATTAACACCTTTTCGGGCACTCGACCAATATCCATAGTACCCTATCGAATAGCGTCAACAGAACTGAAGGAACTAAAAGCACAGCTACAAGAGTTGCTAGATCGCAGATGTATTCTTTCTAGCGTCTTCCCGTGGGGTGCTCCAGTAGAGTTCGTAAAGAAGAAGGATGGATTAATGCGACTATGTATCGACTATCAAGAACTGAATACAGCCACGGTACGAAACAAGTACCCATTGTCGAGGATAGATGACTTGTTTGACCAACTGCAAGGGGCTATGGTATTTTCCAAGATTGATCTTCGTTCAGGCTACAATCAATTGAAGATCAAGCCCGAAGACATGCCGAAGTCCGCTTTCTGAACTCAATATGGCCACTACGAGTTCCTAGTCATGTCGTTCAGCTTGACAAATGCCCCCGCCGCCTTTATGGATCTAATGAATCGAGTCTTTCGACCGTTTATAGATAAATTCGTCGTTGTATTCATTGACAACATTCTTATCTATTCGAAAGACAAGGACGAGCACGTCGAGCAGTTTAGGACGGTACTGCAGACCTTGCATGAGCATCAACTATATGCCAAATTGAGTAAATACAAGCTCTGGATGAACAGTATGACATTCCTTGGGCACGTTATTTCAGCTAAAGATGTCACGGTAGACCCAAACAAAATTAAAGTGATAGTTAAGTGGAAATGACCCACATCAACAAGCGACATCTGTCATGCCCCAGTACCGAAATACGGAGACAGACTAGGCCAGCTACACCATATAAGGTATGTAACGTCATACGACGATCGTGGCTGTCGAGAGACTAGGGGGTACATGCTACAATCAAGTCTCCTATGGTTCCACAGAGTTCTATGTCTCAATCAATCAAATCACATCAGCAAATAGATGAACATTAAAGATAAAGCAATAAGGCGTCCCCGACGCTTCATCAAAATGATCATGAGAGACTAGCTTCATAATTTAGCTATCTCGGAGAGTCAGGAGTACAAAATTATACACAGCTGCAGTCTGTTTAATTATAATTATGTACTGACACAAAATATCAAGTAATCCGGCTAACAGGTGCCGGTGGCTAAATGCCGCAAAAGTATAAGCAGGAGTGCTGGAGAAGAAACCCACTCGAGTCCCCGAACTGCCATGCTCCTAGTATGCACCATGGATGTCAGGAAGGAAGATCGTGTCCTCAGGCTCTGCTACGGGATCTGGCCAAACAAAACCAGCGGGGTCAGCCCCGAATAGCAAGTACCGCCAAAGGGGCACAAGAGTTAAGATTAAAAACCCAGTTAAATAGAATGATTGATAAGAGTAATACTTATGATACTATTATAGGGTAGCGCAACATCCTCGATCCCATATGGCACCCTTACAACCAAACAAGGACAAAAGGTGCCGCATGGAGTCGGGACGTGTCGTACTCTATAGCTTTCACATAAGTTAAAAGGCATAAACAATAAATCTCCTGATCGTGACTTCGGTCGATAGCCTATCGCAGCACAATAACCAACCCAACAATCAAACAAGAACATGGGTTGGATCATGTACCATGATAGACCATGTTCCTCAGTCATTCATAGAAGTAGCACTCCATACTCAGAATAAGTCTTCCGTTCATAACTTCGGTCCACAGCCTATCATAGTACGATAACCAACCCAACAATCAAACAAGAACATGGGTTGGATCACGTACCATGATAGTCCGCTTCCCTCAGTTATTCACGGAAGGTAATAGGATGCAAGCAAGTCGTTTTTACGGCCAATCAAGTCTACGAGTTTCTAGTGGGACGAGGTTATCCTCGCATCATGTTATGTAGAAATCCTCAGATCGTATCCTTCCAGCAAGGCTAGCCAACCCAGGGGTTCGCGTAGACAGGTATGATTGAGCACAGGTCCCTCGTAAGGCCACCTTGCTAAAACATATAATATGTAGCAGGAATTAATCGGATACAGTCATCCACTCGTTGCAGATGACACAGTATCCGTGGAGACCAGCCGGCGCGTCAAGACAGTATCTCAAGGCGGCTGGTGTGTAACACGATCTCGGGATTTTGTCCTCCCCATGCATCTAGTATATTTAGTTGCCTAATTTAACCCTAGGTGAAATCTGGACTCACATGCTGTGGCCTGCATGATTATCCTCCTAAAGTCGTACCTTAGTACGAGTACCCCAAAGAGGATTCATGTCAATCAGTATGTCAACATGTTCTACCCTCCTTAGTGTAATGCATCATTGCAAATACGCCACGTGGAGTTACGAGTCTTTTGTCGAGCATGAACAAGAACTGGGACATTCAGGTACATGTATCAGGTAGGAACACTTTGTTCTCCGGGGTCACATTAGTGCTCATATCATGCTCGGGACAAAAGGCGTAAGGATATAAATGGGCATATAATATATATATATATATATATATAAATAATAATAATAATAAGATAACAATATAGGGCACAAAAGTCCATGCGGCTCAGGGAGCCCCAAGGCGCATGCGGCTGGAAAGGCGGGTTCATACGGACGAAGGGGTGTCGGCTTATGCGGCTGCGAAGGGAGCAATCGCCAGGCGGCCGGGGTTCAACAGCATATGCGGCTACGATCAGACGAAGTCCTATGCGGCTGAGCATGGGCGATACATATGCGGCTGAGTGCAAAAGAACTCATGCGGCTGCGAAGGCTAGCCGCATGAAGTCCATGCGACAGGGGCTCATGCGGCTGAGTCTGAACAAGGCTATGCGGCTCAATTACTTGCCGCATGAAGATTCATGCGGTCAAGTACTCAAGCAAGTCTTATGCGGCTAGGAAGGACTTTCCATGCGGCTGAGTCGAACGAGTCTCATGCGGCTGGAAAGGCCATGCGGCCAGAGGCTTGCCGCATGAGGATTCATGCGGTCAAGTACTGCTCTTCTTCTCCACTTGTCCGAGAAGAGGGGCCAAGCAACCATGGCTTCCAAACTACACAAAACCTTCATCCGGAGCCCAAATCGGAACTTCCTTAGGTCAAAATAGGGTAGAACAAAATTCTCTACAACATGGAACCATCAAAACTTGAAAATAATGAAGTTTGCTAGATCAAAACCAAGAAAATCCGAAAATGGTTAAAACCTAGATCTGCAAAGATTAAAGCTTCAAAATGGAAAACTTCAAGTTCTAAACTAGTATAGAATAAGGAGAAGAACATATTTTGACAAATAATTTTGTAAGAAAATATCAACAACATTTATGGATCCATCTCTTGAGCAAGTTGGTACTTGCCTTGGTTGGTGGAGGAAAGTAAATGAGAGGAAATAAATGAGAGGAGAGAGAATGAGTTGAGTTATTATATAGAATCTTGAACCCATGGGTTCATGATGAACCAAGGTAAACCAAGAATAGGTTACCCAAATGAGCCAAAACTGTAGGCCCAAATGCAGAAAATAAATTAGGAATAATATTTTGTCGAATATTTTGGGAAATACATGAAGAAAGACAGCATAATAAATATAGTATAAATATAAGGTAAATATAATTTATCAGTTTACGTATTAAAATACGTATTCCAGGATCGGAGAGTGACAACATCCGTAGTTTTCTCGGCTTGACGGGCTACTATCGAAGATTTGTGAAAGACTTTGCTAAGATTGCACCACCTCTAACTCGCCTCACCCAGAAGGGAGTTGCATTCGAGTGGAACGACGACTGCGAACCTAGCTACCAGGAGTTAAAGAAATGGCTCACCTCAGCCCCAATCCTTGCACTTCTGGATAGGCCAGAAGGGTTTCAGATATTTAGCAATGCATCAAGAACTGGCTTAGGGTGCATGCTCATGCAAAGGGGTAAGGTGATTTTGTTTGCTTCGAGGCAGTTGAAGCAGCACGAAAGGAATCATCCCATATATGATTTAGAATTGGCGGTGATTGCGTTCGCATTGAAGCTATGGTGACACAATCTTTATGGCGTGGTTGTAGTATTTTTACGGACCACAAAAGTCTCAAATATATTTTTTACTCAACGGGACTTGAGCTTATGACAGCGGCGTTGGCTCGAACTCATTAAAGATTATGATATGAATATTGAGTACACGCCAGGTAAGGAAAATGTTGTAGCGGATGCTCTTAGCAGAATATTTGCAGGGTGGCTGGCTATCAACCGTGACATACAACGAGACTTGGTATAAGTGGGCATCGAAATCCAAATTTGATATAGAGGAGCACGATTGGCTCACTTGCACCTTGAGTCAAGCTTGCACAACAAGATAAAGACTACACAGGAGGGTGACCCATTCCAGAAGAAGATGCGTGAGCTAATTTCGACAAAAAAAGGCAATCGACTTTACGGTAGACGAAGGCGGAATGATGCGGGTGAAAGAAAGAATATGCGTGCCAAACCGAGTCAAACTTAGAAAAAATTCTGACGGAGGCTCACTATGCGAAGTACTTATTGTATCCTGGCAGCACCAAGATGTACAAGGATTTGCGTACGATCTTTTGGTGGCACGACATAAGAAAGATATGGCAACGTTTGTGTTATAGTGCATGGCCTGTTAACAGGTGAAGGCCGAGCACCAAAGACCAAGCGGGAAGCTATAGAACCTCGACATTCCGGTGTAGAAGTGGAACGACATCTCTATTGATTTTATCGTGGGCTTCCCGAAGATGCCACGAAGAAATGACACAATTTGGGTCATTATTGATCGATTGACCAAATTCGCTCATTTTATCGCTATTAAAGTATCTTGGAGCGTCGATCGGTTGGCTCAGATTTATATCGATAAGATTCTTCGACTCTAAGGAGTACCTGCCACGATTATGTTTGACAGAGATGGACAATTCCTGTCGTATTTCTGGATGAGTCTGTAAGCAGCACTAGGCACCAAGCTAAATTTTAGCTCCTCGTACTACTAGCAAACAAATGGCCAGATGGAAATGATGAATCAGCTCTTGGAAGATATGTGGCATCTGTATGCGATAGATTTGAAGACTGGTTGGGACACATATTTGTCGCTTGCAGAGTTTGCGTATAACAATAGTTACTTATCAAGCATCCAGATGGCTCCTTAAGAGCCACTCTATGGAAGGAAGTTCTGATCCCCGATATGCTAGGATGAAGTCGGGGAGTGATAGGTACTCGGGCTGGAACTGGTAGAACAAGCTGTCGAGAATGTCCGTATGATTTGAGACAAATTTCGTATTGCCCAGAGCCGATAGAAGAGCTATGTGGACACTCGTCGACGACCGTTAGAGTTCTTCGTCGGGGACCATATATTCTTGAAGGTGACTTCGATGCGGGGCGTCATGCGATTCAGAGTAAAGGGCAAACTAAGTCCAAAATTCATAGGCCCCTTCGAGATCCTCAAGAAAGTGGCAGTCGTTGCTTACCGGATCGTGCTACCCCCTGTCCTGGCTGAAGTGCACGACATCTTCTATGTCTCCCAAGTTATATGGTTATATTCGATCAGTTAGAGCTGCGTGCCGATTTATCATACTCAAAAGACCATACAAATTTGGATCAAAAGGAAAAAGTCCTACAGAACCAGTCGATGTTCTTGGTTCGTGTGATGTGGCACAACCATTCAGTTAAGGAGTTGACTTGGGATCAAGAATCAAAAATAAAGAAGAAATACCCCTCACTGTTCGTCGATTAAGGTCAGACCTTTGTTCTTAAGTTTCTGGATGAAACTTTTTCTTAGTAGTATATTATGTAGTGTCCCGCTCCCGTAGAGGTAAAGCATATATAATAGGCTCATGGCAAGTCAGACATGGTCGAAAACATAGATGGCTAGTCTGACTCGACAATGAGTTTGGTATACGGAAACCTTTGGACGAGTTTGGTATACTAAAACCTTTGGGCATCAATAAATCGATTGGACGAATGATATGAGAACCAATCCAACTAATGGATCGACTTCTGTTCGATGAGTCCTAGATGCAGTGAACTGTGTCTTAACGAATGAGCTCTAATGAGAGTGATAGGACCGGTCTGTTGTTAGTTTTTTTTTTCTTAGTTTTTGGATGTTTTGTTGCTTGGTTTTGATAAGTGTGCTTTCGCATCAATTTCTGGATGCGGCTTTGGAAATTTCAAAAGCAATAGATTGATGGAGGAATTCTCATATGAAGTACGTGTCATTGCAGGAGTTCGTGTAACTGACATTTGATTGTCGCGAAGCATTCTCCTACTCTTGGCGCATTTCTTTCAGGTGGATTGTTCGGCCCCTTCTTTTCTACTCCTTCCAGCCAACAAATTTCGAGTTCAACGTTCAAATCGATGATGTTGGTTAAATATATACTATGCCACAAAGATAAAGAACATGAGATAACTGTAACATAACTAGGATAAATAGGCCTAGAGATATTAGCTTAGCGTCTCGCATCGAGGTAAGCAGTTTGGTTCAAAATTGGGAAACTGTTGAAAGGAAGGACAATGAAACATCGATTCGTGGTACCGTATCAGAGTATTTGGTACTTGCGAGTCGCCAAATCGAACATACGACTTTGAGGGAAATTGATGAATTATTGTGCGAGATATAGATTCTTACTGCTAAACTTTTTTGTGTCATACATTATGTTGCCTAGCTTAAATCGTTCACACAATTGCACGGTCATGGAAAACTTATGCATAAGGTATTATTTTCCTCGATGTGGCATCCGGGTGCGCCGGGACCAAATTAACCTAGGGGAATTTGAGATTCTTGCTTTCCATGAGGCATTGTGAGACCCCAGTTAGGATCGCTACGTGGACTGTAGGGCATGTCGCAATGCTATTGAGAATTCTCGCTCGTGGTGTTGTAACACCAATGACCACATATATGATAGATAGCATGCTCACCTATTGTCTTGTGCAGGTCGTATGTATTATATCTATTTTATACAAGAAAGAGCTTGGTCGTGGTAAGATTTATTGAGAATGGTTATGTGTTTACTGCTTTAAACTATGCCTTCGATTTGAACTATAATTCATTTAGTTCTAAATAGAAAGATCACTTCGAATGCTTGAAATTCTTAATAAGCGGTGTCGGTTTAGACGAGTGGGTTCGTTCCGCTCACTAGCAAGTGTGCTAACCCCCAACTCCCCAGATGACGAGTGTGCTACGGGAGCACGAGACTAAGCTGAACCTGAAGAATAGGAAGCGGCTCGAAGCTCTCCTTTTTTAAAGTATTTTGAAGTCCAATTCAGATCGAAGGCTTTTGTTCAAATGTATAAAAGGGCATGAATGTATCGAACAACAAGAATTATTTTATGGCAGCTTGTCGAGAGTTTTTCTTTTGTGTTTCAAGAATGTAGCCGCAACGACATGTATTATAAAAAAAGACCTTACACATAATTTGCAAGTTAATCAATGAAAAGACTAAGTTTCTTCTTATTCCGCGTCTTCAAATCTCTACACTGTTTAGTTTCAACTTGTTGTCATCAAAAGAATTGCCAAATGTACATACTTGCTTTGTATAAGTCCAAATTAGACTTGTACGGTATCATACCCCAGCGAGAACGATCGATTTGTCTTGAGTCAATGCGAGGACAAACGATTTGGTGAATCGGGGTATGACACATACTCCCTCTCATATCGAACACATCCCGACATGACACAAAACCTAACCTGGCTCTAACCCTAAACCTAGTTGTCACGTCGCGCTCCGCCCTGCCTAGCTATGCCCCCGGTTGGGACAACACCACCACCGCTCTCGACTACTCACCTCCATGTCGTAGTCGTCGTTCCTCCGTCACCCCTCACCGTCGACACACCAAACCCCAATCACAGTCGCCGCTCTCTACCGATAATCGAGCCACCACCTCCATACCTAGTCGTATAAATCTGTTGAGGCCAGCCCCGATGTCAACACTCCAATCCTACTGTCACCACCCAGGCAAACCCTCATCGCTAAAACCTCCTCCACCGTCACCATCCTTCTCTATTCCACCACTGAGACCATTACCTTCTCCTCTCTGCACAGCCCCAGCCCCTCAGATCGCTACTATTATCCCTGGAACCTAGCTCCACTCACACAAAATCTTGGCTAAACCACCAATATCACCCAAAAACACACCCATGACCACCACCAACACTTACCTCCACCGGCTCTCGTCTCGAAAGTCAAAGCAGGAACCCTTCTTCTCCAGCCAAACGTTGGTGCCACTTCGCTGTGCGTGGTACCTCCGTCTCGCTCTTCACCGACATCCTGCCTAGATGCCATGCATCTGAAGACCGCCCAATGGTCCAGATTCGAGCGTCGCCTCTCCTCCACGAGGCAATCCTCCACCGGCAGCTCACGTCTTCACCTTTACTAGTGCCGGAGACGCGCTTTCATTGTCGCACATGTGCACCTTCTCTACCGAGACCACTGGTGAGATTCTCTCACTCACTCTCTCTCTCTCTTGCGACCACTTATCCTCTCGATCTCACTCTGCCCCTTCCCGATCCCTCCATCTCTCACTCTCTCACCTCTCCTTCTTCTTTTTTCCTTCTTTTTTGTTGATATTTTTCTCTCGCCTTTTAATCCTTAAGAAAAGTAGGAATATGTATTAGCTATTACTAATATTTATTATTATTATTTTATTAATAATATATATGGTATAAGTTTAATACATGTATTTTATGAATATTAGTATATTATTATAGTGTTTTTGTTTATTAGTATTTATTAACTATACTATTAGTCCTATTGACATTATTGTTATATAATTAATATGTTTATATTGTAACAAAATATAGTATTAGGCTTGCTTATAGTTTTTCAACTGGGTTTCGAACTATAGAAATATTTTTGTAATATTTTTGTTAAATTAAAATATAGATTTAATATAAAATGATTTGCTAGATTCTAAAATGATATCTAAAAATGCTTTGACCTATGAAGTGTAGTTTCCAAAGTATAAAATAAATTTCTATGGATTTTCAAATAATTACCTAAAAGTAATTTAACTAATAAAATATAGTTTTTTACTTAGAAAACGTATATTGATATACTTAGATTTTTAAACGAAAAATGATTTCTAATTTTATAAGTATGTATTTTATCCAAATATTCTGGTATATAAAATATAGTTTTTAAGTATTATAAATATTTTCCTAAAATAGTATATGTATTATTTACACAAATTCCTTCGATAATCATCCTGTCAGTGGCTAATCACATAAACCATATTCATTTGTGAATGGACCTTATGTCAACCCTATCTAATTGTACTGTTCTAAACTCGATAGGGCAGTTTGCGCCATTATCAAAGGTCATCTTGTGAAGTTTTAACACTAAAGTCAATTTTGTGCCATCATAATCATCGCACCACACCAGGCACCCCTACTAGGTAAGATAAATTATGTTGTCTATTTACTTTTGCTCACATATTGCATGCATTTTATATTATTTATATCCTACAAAATAAATTGTGCTACATAGTCTTTGAGATGCAATTCTACTGTTTAGTTCTATTTCCTGTTACTTAATTATTTTTATGCACATTAGGCCAAGATTTCAGAGACCATCCCTCGTTGTGTTGCATTTATTATCCTTGGCACGTTTGTGCCACGAAGTCATGAGTCAGAAATAGATCTCAAACTTGCGTAGCTGGTTGGCCACCGGCACGTATGACTCGTGATAGGGTTAACTGCTAATAGTATTTACATGATTAGTTTGACTTAGCAGTTAATAGAGGTTACATGTGTCGATACAACATAGATAGGCATAGGGTAGGGAAAATTTTCCTTAGTGTATAGGCTACCATGTATATTACCTTTTATGACTGTATGCTCCACCGGAGATGCATGTTGATGAACCCTTTACTGCTATTGACGGCAACTGACGTTCTGCAAAGCTTTATGCTCTTACTGTTACTGATGGCCACTATCGCTTTACTGAAAGTTATGCTTTTAGGCCCTTGGTATCCAAGTGGGGACTATGTCGATCCTATTTTAGCCAGAGATCCCATGCATTGGAGGTTTGTTCTTAAATTGCATTCACATTGACTGGCTAGGTGACCTTATCCGTTTAGGTATATATACTTTTAGTTTGTGTACTTATACCTGATCGTGGCTTAGACCAGTATTTTATCGCGAACTAGTGAGCCACACCTTGTCCTTGTTTGATTGTAGGTGTAGTTCACTACTTCGGTGATGAAATACTGAACCTTGTTGTGGTTCGGATACTACATCAGATTTATGGCATTGATGATACTTCATCATAGATTAGGGTGCTATCTCCTATCCTTATTTGGTTGGGGGGTGGTACGCTAATTCAATGATGGAGTATTGGACTATGTTATGCTGACTTACTTTGAGCAGTTTATATTCAGTTATATGACATATTTTTATGTATTTTATTACGTCCCTTTGAGGACATGGTGATCTCTCCAGGTGTGCGTTTTCTTGACTTTCGGCAAGAATTCTAGTCAAGGTCGTAATCTTCTCCTTCCTATTGAAGAGGACATGCTCTTGGATCATGTTTACTGTATTTTTATTTTGTTATTTCCTTCTCTCAAGTTTCATGTTGGCAATGGATTTGTCTCCAACCAGCAACAAGTACAATGAAAGTTATATTAATTCTATGAATATTCACTACAACAAATAGGGCATACAATAGCAGTTTAGCTATAGCGTTCAAGCCTCCATGCTATAGAATGTCATCATCAATAGCGTTCATTAGTCTGTGCTATTAAAAGGTCATACAATAGCAGTTTATCTATAGCGTTTGAGTCTCCCTGCTATTATAATACCATCATCCATAGCGTTTATTGGACATGCTATTAAAAGTACATACAATAGCAGTTTATCTATAGCGTTTATGCCTCCCCGCTTAGAAGTGTCGTTACAATAGCGGTCATTATGCAGTGATGTTAAAGGTATAGTTTTTTTTCTGAATAACAGATTCGGTTCATTTGAAAAAAATTTGAAGTCCTACTTTTGATATTTTTGACATATAACAATGTATAAATTCATTATGCAGTGAGGAAAATGTATATATTTGAAAGCAACATATATATAT
>JANAVB010021561.1:0-43193 GCA_029216955.1 Iris pallida
CAAACAGAACTGCCATCCTGGCAAAATCCTATCCCCATATGTCGTCGAAGATGGCATTGATAGATATGTTAGCAGAAAATAGCACCATTGGCATAACTCAGCCCCTTCCCGATCAATCATCAAGAAGAAGGCTTACAGACCCATCACCCATATCAATACGACTAAGCCTCTCCCCCAGTTTACGCCCTGGGACCAGCCTCCTCCAAAATGCAGAAACCCTATTGTTAATACCTGCTTGAGCATGATGAGTGTGTCTAAAGTACCTCACCTTCATATACTTACTCCAAAGGGCTTTTTAGGACCAAAGTTGCTACCACATCTTTACTAAGAAAGCATCCCTGATATTTGTGATCTTTCTGAACCCCAATCCTCCTTCCATAGGCGGGTAGGCCATTAAAGTCCAGCTAGCCTAAATCCTTCTTCCAAGATTGTATGACCTCCCCCAGAAGAAGCTCGATAACAAGGACTCCAAATAGTCCACTACCTTCTTCGAGGGGAACAAGCTGCAGTGGTGTAAATCGGGATGGAGCAGAGGACGTGCTTCAAGAAGATTATCTTCCCACTAAATGACAGAATACTACTATGCTACCCCGCCAGTTTGCTACGCACTTTTTTGATCAATGATTCGAATATCAAGGCGTTGCTTCTGCCATAAACAATCAGACAATCAAGGTATATAAAAGGGCTCGCTAACCTTGAATTCTGACGTATTCTCAATAAGCTCGATCCTAGCCCCCGTCGATGAGTGATAAGCATAGAATATACTCTTAGACCAGTTGTAGAAGCATGAAAATTTTAGCATCTCAAGTCAGGAAGTATCCATGCACCCGAGTCAAGAAGCATCTATGCGCCCAAGCAAGAAATGAGCTATGCGCCCAAGTCAGAGATTGCTATCCGCCCAAGCTAGAGAGTGGCTGACACTCACAGAGCAAAGCCTATGCGCCCATCCCTATGCACCCACAGCAAAGCCTATGCGCCCATATGGCTCCTCCAGAGGGGGGCGCATAGCCTTATTCCAACCTATGTGCCCGTCAGGATAGCTCCATGACTCGGTCAACATCTACGACCAGTCGTGCACCAAAGCATGCGGCCACGTCAGTCTCCATGAGCAGTCGTGTACCGAAGCATGCGGCCACGTCAACCCCACGATCAACCCATGATCAACCCATGATCATGCAGCCTTCATGAGCCTACACCTTTTGCGTCTAAAGGAAGTCTATGCGCCTACATGAAAAATTTGTGTATTTTCCCCTGTGGGCGTATAATAGCCGTTTCAGTGCAAAACGACTATAAATAGGGGTCTCATGCTTCTTCAAAAGCCCAGAACGAAGAGCATTTCAAGAGCTAAATTGCTGCCCTTCTTGCCAGTGAGCCGAGAGTTAGCAATTTCTTAGATTTTCTCCCACTTTTGTAAATCGGAGTGTCAACGGAGTAAAGGAGCAACTGTCGCTCGATCTCCATCGTCCCATTCCCTAGAATTCTTTTTTGTACCCGGGATCCTCAGTTCAGGATCTCTCAGGCGTACTCGATTTGTGGTGCCTTACGCCAATAAAAAAAGACAGCACTTCTTCTTCTTTTTTGTCTGTGTCCATAAAAATGGTGACTCTGCTGGGGACTATATTTTCCTCTGACAAGAAGGTGGTGACGCAATTCGATACCGATAAAGTGGGGAGAACTC
This sequence comes from Iris pallida, assembly GCA_029216955.1. Lineage (NCBI taxonomy): Eukaryota > Viridiplantae > Streptophyta > Magnoliopsida > Asparagales > Iridaceae > Iris > Iris pallida. The sequence continues at coordinate 1,679 of JANAVB010021561.1, forward strand.
AGAAGATGTTGATCGTGAAGTTCTATCAGCAGGCGTTCGAAGAGATGCTCTCGAGGGACGGCTCTACTTCTTCGAAATCAGTGAAGCAAAACAAGTCTCGCCAGACTTGGCTTCCGAAGGCTCGCGCTGCATATCCTGCCAGTGTCGTAGAAGATATACAACCGAAGGCAAAATTTGTCATTGAGGCGCATAATCCTTCTACAGGAGCTCCCAATGCAAAGATGGCACATACCGTTCTGGGCTCTACTAGCCCAGCGACTTCCCACTTATGCAATCAATAACAGAGTGTTCAACACTCGAGACTTGGCAAAGAAAAATACTACGATGCCAAGAATCGAAGTGTTCGACGCTCTGGACAAACTCAGCGAGGCTCGCAAACAAAGAAGGCAAAACTGAAAGAAAACAGTACTGTTTTCCAAAGCATGCGCCCAAAGCTATGCGCCCAAGGCAGCATGTGGGCGCATAACTCCGGCCAGAGGACTTCTGTCTTCGACAGGTTATGCACCCAGGGCCATGCGCCTAGAGCTATGCGCCTAGGCTCTGATGACCCGTTCTATGCGCCCACATCCAGGAAGGCTAGGCATGCTGCCAGGACTTCAAGAAGCATGCGCCCAAGGGCATGCACCAGGGTCTATGCGCCCACAGCAAAAAGACAGACCCCAACACGTATAGCACGGGACTGTCTTCAAGGTCATCAGGAACTTAGGTGTGGGGGTTGCCCCTGCACATGAACTAAGTCCGGATGCGCCAACTTACCTTACAAAGCCATATGCAAAGCTCAGTGATACATGTGACATGGCTTTCAAGGCAAAACTCCCTTCCGCCGATTTATGCGACATGATAAATTATAAGCGTAAAGCGAGAAAGGATACTACAATTCATGTCGTACATCCGTACACCAGTATTATCATCAACTGTTGCTACTCCAAAACAACGAAGGTGCCTCCGAGGCAGTCCGTGTTTCGACGACTGCAGCACTCTGATAATGAAAAGTCGTTATGTGTTTCATCCAACATGGCTTCATGGAGTCCTGCTTACGAGAGCCCCAATCAAAGAAGGTGGACCACTAATCCAACCTTTTCTCTCAGTTCTGCAAACAGAAGAAGAAGTCTGCCAATAAACAGCCATCGAGCTATTACATCTGAAGGAGTTTATATAGGTACTTGGTCAAGGATGAGATTCCTTATAGATGACGAGAACTCCCAAGCTGGGGGTGATGTTCCTTCATCTGGGGGTAGTATTCCCTCAGAATCTGAAGCAAACGACCTTCATACCGGGGGTAGCCTTCCAGATGATGATGATCTCTTTGAGTCCGATGGTGACTATCTACCTCCCTTGTCTGAAGATGAGGGCCTTTTCAACTCAAAAACAGACAGTATCAGCACCAATTGAACTGCCTCCTCTCGCATGCTATCTACGTACATGGCGGATGGAGAGAGAGACCTAAAGAAGCCAGTGATCAGATCAACAAGCGGCTAGAGAGTCTTGAAACAACATTTGCCAAGATCACTGATATGCTTACCAGTATCCTGGCAGTCCAAACTGCTGGGGCTGTTCCTCCACCTCAAGCGAACGTCTCAACACACGCAAGTCCGGCTCACAGCAACAACCTTCCTTCACTACAAAAGAAGTATCATTCCGTTGTACCTCCTCTAAATCCCATAAATGATGGAGGTGGTCCTTGGCCAACGACGCTTGACAACCGTACAGCAGCCATTTTTCAATATCTTCTCAATCAGCAGGATGCAATTGATTCTCTTGTTGCCCATCTCGATACCATCTCACACAAAGACGAGCTTCAGAAGATGGGGATATCTCAACCTTATCCTCCTGAATGGGAGAATGCTACTTGCCCTCCTAACTACAAGCCACTGACGCTAAATTCGTTTGACGGGATGACTTCTCCTCGCCAATACATGACATACTTCAACATACAGATACTGTACTTACCAAGGGACGATCTGTTCTTGTCAAAGCTATTTATCAGCACCTTGCAGGGGTAGCTTTTGAATGGTTCTGCAGTCTGCCTGACGGTTGTATTAATTCTTTTAAAGACTTGGAGAGGATATTCCTCAACAGGTTTTATGAGAGTGGCATGCATGTTATTATGTCCACCCTCATCGAGACCAAGCAAAGGAGGAGTGAGTCTGTTATTGCTTTCATCGAACGCTTCAGGCGACTAGCAGTGAAGATGCCCTTCGGTATACCAGACTCAGAGCTTATGGATACTTGTCGATATAACTTCCTTCCTACAGTGAAGTTCTGTCTGGGTATACATAGGTTTGATACATGGCCCGCTTTCATTGGGGCTGCTGATGCTGCTGAGAATGATGTCCCTAATCTGGAATTACTAGGGATAAAGACACCCAAATCTGAAGACGAAAGTAAGCACCTCCAAACTATCCCTGTCCGTAGGGGTAAAGAGAAAGAAGTCTTGAAGGTCGACACTTCTAAGGAAGCTTCCAATTCTTACGACGCTTCTCACAAACCCAAGGAGACTTTCTCCTTTGATGAAGATGATGTTATTACCATTTTTTACACATTGATGAAGGGTAAAAAAAACTGACATTGCCTCCACCACGACGTCCTGCGGAGGCGAATCAACTCAACGATCCTAAGTACTGTCTTTATCATCAGTACGTGCACCATCTTACCAAGGATTGCATCGTCCTAAAGAAAAAGATACAACAGCTTATCGATAGCTAAGTTATCAACCTCGAAGCTGAAGACAAGGTCGTATCTTCTAACATAATCTCTCTTCAATTTGGTGACTTTTCTTCCACAGAAGTCCTAGACGGCGTAGTCCTAATCCCCAAGGCAGTAATAGAAGTCGTCAACCTGCCGCCAGCTCGCGACTCAACATCAACGTTGGTGCCACTCACGACAAAACATGGTGAGATCATGTGGGTCCATCCAGACCTTGTGCAAGAAATGACATAAGGGGTGGTGTCTTACAAAGCAAAGAGGGGCAAGAAATAAAAAATCATGCCATATGGTGTCTGCTCCCATTTACGAAGTTCTATCTGGCGAGACGCGATCTGGGAAGACTTACCTACGGACTTATGACCACGCACAAGAAGACACAGTGCCTTCTCAAGCTCCTGTTGCCCCCACAAGTTCAGAAGCTAGTCCATCTAAGTCCTCAACTATCGACAAAGCTAAGCAGAAGGAAACGTGATTTGACAAGTCTCTGAAGGCTCTAACTCTCGAAGGCATGGATCGGCCTTACAACTTTGACATACTGGCACAGCTGGCCAATACACTTGCTAGGTTGTCTTTGTTCGACCTATTACGACTCTCTAAAGAGATGCGAAAAGCTTTTAGTGAGGCATTACTACATGCCAACTCTTATCTTGCTGAAGTCAAAGCCCCCGCTGAAGATCCCATCTCATGTCCTCAATGTCATAGCACTATGAAAGTAGTGCCCAACATCACCTTTTCACAAGTGGATATGCTATTAAAAAACAATCGTCATAATAGACCTCTGTACTATACAGGATATATTGGGGCGATTAAGGTGGATCGGATGCATATCGATCCAGGTTCCTCCCTCAGCATCATCCCTAGAAATTTACGCCAAATTCTGGGGATCCCTCTGCACAAGCTGTCTGCAACCAATACAACTATCATGACTTTCAATGCTGGAAGAAGCCATCCACTGGGCAAGATCTGTCTCAAGTGCCAGATTGGTGATCTCCGAACAGAGGTTTCTTGCTATATAATCGACGCCAATGTGTCCCACAATGTCTTGTTGGGACGTCCGTGGATACACGAGAACATGATCGTTTCTTCTACCCTCCACCAGTGCTTTAAGTACGTCAACGATGATGGCATCGTAAAGGTGGAGTTTGCCGATGTCGATCCTTTTAAAGGTATTGAAGCCTACTATGGAGATTCGATACTTTATCAATCTCAGCCTCCCAAGGATGACGACAACTAAGCTGACGATGAAGCTGAAGTTAATTCATCCGCCAATGACGGTCCCCTGGTTATCCGAGTCAAAGGACGTGCTATTCCAAAAAGTACTCCAAAGCCTTTTACAATCCTGGTCAAAAAGAAGAATCCTGATATTGTCAAACCATTGACCATCACTCTCCGTAAAACGACTCGGGTAGAACCTGCTGAAGTCCGTCCTCCCAATCCTGATGAGTTACCCTACGCAGTGAACTTAATCAAGTCTGTGACTCCTGTTCCTGACAATGATCCCCTCAATGAGTATACCAATACTCAAAATAATGTACCTTCAGTGGATGATGTTATCCCTGAAGAAGAACTTGCATATTTTCTAAGTAAAGGTTTATCTTTGAATTACTCCGATGTCTACCTATCTGTAAACCAGTACATAGATACGTTGTACGCCCTAGAGCATGGCATAGGACCACATCTCTGCATGCCGGTCACGATGCCTCGTCTACGGGAAAAAGTTTGGCCAGAAGATATCCACTACTTCATCGTTCTAACTAGAAAGAAGGGTGGAGAATTGATCATCTTCGGTCGAATAATTGGCGAAAGAAAGTTCGTTATGGACTTTACTACTCCCAATCACAACACTGAAGCTGACTATGATTCTGGAAAAATGCAACTCTAACGATATAGTTGGCAGGCCAAGAATATCATCCAGAACATGAGATATGATATAAAAAGCGACCAGGGACTAAACTACGGTCAAGAGCGACAATTGCCAATACGTCACTTTGCTCATTCCGGCAAACCAGAAAACTATTATTAACAAAACGGTGTTGGTTTGGGTTATGTTACTCCTCCAACAACTCCTGAAGGATCAAACATCGAAGTGGATTGTTGTTCTCATTCTTCTGATTTCTGCCTCTGGGATCCAGACTCTAGCATTGGAGACATGTTCAAAGCAACTTTGTCCGTCAACATGGTGTCAGTTGACCAAATTGTAGAAGAAGTCCAATCAATCGAGCTAGAACAATGGGCTCAAAAGATGGACACCATGTGGGATTTACGTTTCGAACAACGTGAACCACCTACTAAAAACGAAGTCGTCCAAGTTAATTTGGGAGATGAATCATCTCTTAAACCAATCTTTATCAGCAAAAGTCTGTCTGATGAAAAACGACAATCTCTTATACAGCTTATAAGAGAATATATTGACGTCTTTGCATGGAGCTATGAAGACATGCCAAGCTTAGACCCCAAAGTTGCTATGCACTGACTAAATATCTCGTCTAAAGCTAAGCCAGTGAAGCAGCAGCAACGACGGTTCCGACTAGATATCATGAAGGCCATCGAGAGTGAAGTCAAGAAGCTTATTTCAAGTGGGTTCATTTGCGAAGAACAACACCCTGACTGGGTCGCTAACATTGTTCCAGTCATAAAAAAGAACGGTAAAGTTCGAGTTTGTATCGATTACCATGATTTGAACTCTGCATGCCCAAAAGATAAGTTTTCTCTATCGATCACTGATGTAATGATCGACAATACTTACGGCTTCGAGCATATGTCCTTCATGGATGGGTTCTCAGGCTACAACCAGATCAAGATGTTTCCCGAAGATATGAAACACATATTTTTTTGAACACCGTTGGGGGTATACTGATATACGGTGATGCCCTTCGGATTGAAAAATACAGGAACGACATACCAGCGAGCTATAAACACAATTTTTTGCGATCATTTGCGCAAAATAGTAGAATGCTACGTAGATGATATTGCGGTTAAAAGTCATCTCAAGGGGCAACCACCTCCAAGATTTGAGAACGGTGTTCGAACTAATACGTACACACCAACTCAAGATGAATCCAACCAAGTCTTTTCTGAGAGTCTCCAGCGGCAAATTCCTTGGTTTTGTTATCACTTCAAAGGGTATACATCTTGACCCAGAGAAAGTGAAAGCTATTCTCGATATGCATCCTCCAAAAAATCTCAAAGAGCTACGCGAACTTCAAGGAATGTTAGCCTACATCAGATGATTCATTTTAAATCTTTTTGGAAGGTGTCAACCGTTTACTCAGCTCATGAAGAAAGGAGTATCTTTCGTCTGGACTGAACAATATTGACGCACATTTGACGACATCAAGAAATATCTCACTAGCCCCCCAGTGTTGGTGGCTCTGATAATTGGAAAGCCTTTCTTATTATATGTCCGCGCTATGGATCATTCTCTTGGTGCCCTATTAGCTCAGAAGAATGAAGGCGGCCATGAACAGGCAATCTACTACCTCAGCCGCACAATGGTGGGTGCCAAGCACAGATACACACATGTGGAAAAGGAATGTCTCACACTGGTATTTACTATCCAGAAGACACGTCACTATGTGTCTGGGCAGACTTTCCACATCATATCTAAAGTCAATCCTCTCAGAATACTCATGACTAAATCGGGTTCTCTTAATTTCCGTTTAGCTACATAGGCAATGCTGTTGACTCCATACGATATGCTGTTCATCCCTCAGAAGGCAGTAAAAGGCCAAGCATTAGCTGATTTCTTAGCATCTCATCTGGTGCCAGAATCTTCCAAACTCTACGATGAAATCCCAAATGAAGTGGTTGAGTCTAACACCGCAACTGAGGAAATCCCCATTTGGCGAATTGTAGCTTCCCTTCCCGAAATTTTTTTTGAATTTTTTTATTTTTATTTTTATTTAATTTAAATGGTTATTTTTATAATTTTATAAATGATTATTTAGTTAATTATTACGGTAGGTGATTTTAGCCATGGTTGAGTTTTAAAGTACCAAAAGACTAGGAAATATGGCACAGGTAGTGCAGTGGCGTGCCTTGACTAGTATACTAGCCATGCCATGGAAGATCCAGCCATAAGTGTGTCCTAACTAGGAAAACCAGGCCATGTTGTGACATGACCTCCATAAACATGTTAATTATTTATTATTAATATTATTTGACTTTTAGGTGACCCGGTTGTACCAAACTAGCTCGGACTGGACCCAAACCAAGCCCCAGCCCAGGTAGGCATGTAGTGTATGCAAAGACCCCATATAGGCATGTTTTAAGTAGATGCATATACTTCATATTTTATTCGAGGGATTGACGAATATTTTCTAAATATTTGTTAATTTATATTTATATGATATTTTAATGGTGGCACGATTATTGGTGGGCCAATTACGTAGGAGTGCATTGTGTCACCTAAAACTATACAATTATTGGTTATTATATTTTATTATTATTATTATTATTATTATTGGTATTATTTTTATTATTTTTGTACTGTTATTAATATAATGTTCTTAAATTATATCATTAGTATTCGTCTATTTCAATAGTTCATTATCAAATGAATTATACGTATATATATATATATATATATATATATATATATATATATATATATATATATATATATATATATATATATATATGTATATATATATATAAACGATATACAAGGAAATTATTATTAATATTTTTGGTTATGGAATATTTATCCATATATATAGATATGTATTATTATAAGGATATATATATATATATATATATATATATATATATAAAAATATATATATATATATATATATATATATATATATATATATATATATATGTATATATATAAATGACTATAATAAAAAAAAGAAAAGAAATGAAACAATAACAGAAAAACCTCACAATCTCCCCAGCCTACCCCGCTCAATCAGCCTCGGCCCATGCAGGCCCAGCCCAAGCCGAGTCCTTAATCCCCTCAGCCCGAACACTTATTCCCCACAGCCAAGCTATACCCCTGTAACCGGATATAAGTCTCGGGAGAGTTGCTTTTCGACAAATAGAAACCCTCTAAACCCTAATCCTTAATCCCAACACCAGCACCGACCCCAACCCAGGTGGTTGTGCGTGCGCCCCCTCCCCCTCCCCCCCGCCACTGGCTGGCCACCGCGGGCGACCGTCGACCGGCGACAGTGCCGTGAATAGAACAAAACAGAGGAGCAGTCAACAGCAGCCGCACGGCGAGGGCACGACTTTGCATCGCCGTATCTTCGTCGTCATGTCGTCATTTTTCGATTCGACTTCGCAGGTATGTCGACAACCCTACCAACTGCATATCCCAGTAAATAGATCGGAATCAAACCTCTTACAACCCATGGGAAATCGGACCAATGTTCATCAAATAATTGGCTCAAAACAGAGCACAATCCAATCCCCGACCATGAGTTAGAAGGAAATTTTCTGCCAAACCATCACCAGTTTTGAATTTGTGTTTAAAGAGATTTATAGACAACTTATAGGAGAGTATATCCCATCTTGCAGAATTTGAAATCATCGAATGACCGATCAGAAAATAGATTTCAAAGTTAGAGAAAAACCTTTTTCAAAAATATTAAAAATATTAAAAATCCTTCGATACGACGTACGTCCCGCCAAATCGGGCAATGTGGTCGCGAACCAAAACAATCAGAAGGTGCGTAACGGCTTCGTGGACGTGTGGGCTTTGACGGAATTCAAATTGGTCGCGTGTGCACGACAAATTTGATGCGTATCCGTCAAAATTCACCGTATCAACCTCTATGCAAATTTCTTAATTACTTTGTGCATGTTCGTCAGATCGAGATGAAACTTACGCCAATAGGACTGTATCATTTTTCTGGTCCTATATGCCAAGTTTGGTCCAATTATGAGACAGTTGATTGGATCGCTGTTTCGCGGGCCCCACGATCCAATTCAACGGGCGATTTTGTGCACGACCCACCAGAATCCACAATTGGACATACCGTTTGGTTCGTATCATCAAAATGAAATCCTAGACATGTAGTTTGATGACTTTAGAGACCATTAACCCTGGCATGCTTTTTGGTACAAAGCAGGTCCAACGGCGGACATCGTTTTAGCTCAAAATTATCGTTTTGCCCCTGTGTCCATAATTGGACTTAAGGACAGACAATCCTGGCTAGGTTGACTATTCTAAGAATGTTGGCAATGTCTGTTTCAGCTTTCAGAGACATTTGTGATGACTTGGACTTTATCGCTTAGCAGTTGACTATATTTGGTTGGTTATCCGTGCAACCCTCAGGCAAGTATACCTTGCCGAACATATACAGTATTTACATTATTTATCTTTCTTTATTGCATCCCTTTTCATATTCTCACATGATTCCATATTGTGATTTATTTGTCCTTGATTGCTTTACTTGTTCTAGATTACGTGCACGTATAGGGTATTTGACATTGCTTGATTATTGGTCTTTTCGTGTTACCTTGTCTCGTGATTGAGTTGTCAGTTTTTACACTGTCCTTGACTTGACCAATCTTGACTGGGAGTATCTTACATTATACTACAGTTGAGATATACTATAGATTGAGAGTATCTTACATTGTACTACGACCTATAGCATATATTGATTGATTGATTGACTTGACTTGCGACACTATAAATTAGGAGTATCTTGCATTGTACTACAATTTATAGGAGTCAACTTGACCTTATTTCCTTTAGGAGAGGAGATCGATACTATAATTGGCTAATCTCGACTGAGAGTATCCTGCTTTGTACGTCAATTGAAATACTATAGATTGGGAGTATCTTGTATTGTACTACAAGCTATAGGAGTTCTGATTGATAGTTAGCCAAGTCTAGTATTACATTTTCACATGACTCACTGTCCTTAGATGCATTTCTTGTAGTGTTCTTATCCTCCGTACATGTTATTTACTGTCATATTAGTAGGCATGTTTTATGTATCTTGCTAGTCCTCTGAGGACCTGATGATCTCTTCAGGTAGCTGATTGCACGGAGTTAGTTAGCTGAGCATGTGGTTGTTGACTTCATCTGCATGATTCGGGTATTTGGTTAGTATTATTGATTTATTATCTTTCTCGTGCTTTTATGTTATATCCTGCTTATCAGCTTAGCTTTATAGACTCATATTATTCTTGGAGTCTAATCGGACATATATGCTAGTGGGCTGCAGACCATGACCCATAATTGTTCATTCTTGTTTTATATGATTCTTATGGATTGAGATATAGTTTAGATTAGACATAATACCCTATTCTGGACAGCTTATACGTATTCGAGTTGGGCTGGAGTCCGCTTGATACGTAGCTGACTTGCCCACGCTCTCGCGTCCCAAAAAGCGGGTGCGAGTCGTAACACGAATGTTCTTTGACGGTACGTCAAGACCATAACCTAAAAGAAACATCGTGGCCGGAGTAGGCATCGTGCTTGTGTCACCCGTACCCGCTTATCGGACGCGAGCTCGTGAGCAAGCCAGCTACGTATCGAGCAGACTCCAGCCCAACTCGAATATGTAAATGCTGTCAAGGCTATGGTATGCTTCCAAATCATGGCAATGTAATCTATATCCCAATCCACAATAAGAATATGAAACATGAATGAACAATTATGGGTCATAGTCTACAGCCCATTATCATATTGTCCGATTAGACTCCAATAATGCTATGAGTCTATAAAATAAGCAGAATATATCATGGTAAAAAATATAAAGCACGAGAGGATAATAAAGAATCATCACAAGCAAATACCTGTATCATGCATCGCAATCCTCTACCATCCCGCTCTGCTAACTAACTCCATGCAATCGCTAAACCTGAAGAGATCATCAGGTCCTCAGGGGACATAGCAAGATACATAAAAATATGTCTATCTAGCAGTTTAATTATGCATAAACTATAACCAGGATATAAACAGGAAAAGGCATAAACATGGCAAGAGACTACGACCAAAACTGCTAACAAGTGACTATCGGCAAGTGGCTACTAATAGGTGACCATGAACTGGAATACATGAACAAATACACGTAACTGAACTGCTGGATGAACAAGTGAACAACTACAAGTAACTGAACTACGGGATGAACAAGTGAACACGAGATCAATGGAATACCAAACCCTCGCCCCGAGTGGACTCGCTGGTTTGGACTAATCACTAACCCTCGTCCCGAGTCACTAACCATCGTCTCGAGTGTGGACTCTCTGGTTAGTTCACGACAAGGCACCCTCGTCCCGAGTGTGGACTCTCTGGTGCAAACACCCTCATTCCGAGTGGAATCTCTGGTGCAAATGGTCAACCCTCGTCCCGAGTGTGGACCCTCTGGTGCCAATGAACACGACAAACACCCTCGTCCCGAGTGTGGACTCTCTGGTGCAACAGATCAAGACAAACACCCTCATCCCAAGTGGATTCTCTGGTGCCAAGGAAACAATAACAAGGATTTAGCCGTTTAATTACACGTATTCGTTCTATGACGTGACTCTATCTGGGTACATGTGAGACAAGGTACGACTCAGTCAAGACACAGTCAAGTCCAGTATAACTATATTGTCAAGTCAAGCAAGACCATAAACTGGTAAACACGGTATGTATCAACTAGATAAATCAAGTCAACTAGAAAGCTAATAAATCATATAAAATTTATAACAAATAGAGTATCTATGATAATACAATAATAACAAAAAAAACTATAAACATGAAATTAAACTATAGAGGAAGGCAAGGTATCTTGCCTGGAGGTTGCACGTAGATCCATCAAAATATAGCCAACTGCCAAGCCAATAAGTCCAAATCTCACAACGGTCTCCGAAAGCTGAAGCAGACATTGCCAACATTCTCAGAATAGTCAAATTAGCTAGGATTGTATGTCCTTAAGTCCAATTCTGGACATAGGAGCAAAATAGTAATTTCGGGTCAAACTACTTGTCTACGGATTCGTTTTGATGATACGAAACCAACGGTATGTCCAATTATAGATTTCGGTGGGCCGTGCACAAAATTGCCCGTTGAATTGGATCGTGGGACCTACGAAATGACGATCCGATCAACTGTCTCAGAATCGGACCAAACTTAGCATACAGGACCAAAAAAATGATACGGTCCTGTTGGCGCAAGTTTTGTCTCGATCTGACGAATGTGCACAAAGTAATTAGAAAATTTACACAGAGGCCGATACAGTGAATTTCGACGGATACGCATCAAATTCGTCGCGCACACACGACCAATTTAAATTCTGTCAAAGCCCACACATCCACGAAACCATTACGCACCTTTCGATACTTTTGGTTCGCGACTATGTCGTCCGGATTGGCGGAACACACGTCGTATCGAAGGTTTTCATAATTTTCAAACAGATTTTTCCTAATCTTTGGGGAATGTTTATTCGGCACACATTACATGAATACAGAAACGAAAAAAGGGTTTCCATCTCCTATATATTTTCTATAAGTGCCTTCAACTAGAATTTCGAAATCGTGCATGGGTTGGGAGAGAACTGATCACGAACTAGAGTAGTTGGACAGGTCTCTCTGTCATGTTTGGGACAGATTTTCCGTGAGGTTTGTGTTGATTTTTTGTCGCATACAATTAAGTTCAATAATAACTAATTCATAGAGATCCGAGATGGTTATGTTAGGGTCATACCTGAGCAATCGACTTGACAAACGTTCGACCGATCGTAGAGAAATCTCTGCGCGAAGTCAGCCCTCCCAACCGCCAATACTGCTATGCGGTACTCTATTTTTCCGTGCCGTGGTCTGCTCCGATGGCCTGCACGGCCGCGCACGGCAGTCCAGGGGTGCACATCGGCGCCTGGGGGCTGGAAGTCACCAGGGTTCGGGAGAGAGTAGCTGCGTTTAGGGTTTTTGTTCTCGAGCTCTCTTTCGAGAGATGCTTTAAACCAACAGAGGAGTCGGCTGTTAAGCCTTAGGGTCCGGACTTCATGGGTTTGGCTGAGCTGGGAAAGTGGGTGTGGGCCTGGGCTCGGTTTTAACGGGGCTGGGCTTGCTGCTTGGCCTGACTTTAGGGCTAGGTTGGGCTGCAATTTCTATTTCCTTTTCCTTTTCTATTTCCTATTTATTTATTTTCATATATATACTATATATATACATATATGTATATATACATATAGATATATATAATTGGTATGAAACTTATAAACTATATACATATATATAGAATATAAATATGTGCATACATATAATAAATACAGAGTATACCCCTAAAATATCCTATAGGTAACAAGGGGTTGTAACCTACAAATTTATTCTATTTACTAAAATTATAAATAATACCCTATACATGTATAAAGCCATATATATATAATATATATATACACCATCTATATACACTTCTGCATACCCTAGTATTTGGCATATTAAAATAGAAAAATTCTAATAATATATTTAGCAATGATACTATAGTTCCAAAATAAAGCATCCAAACAACATTATTAATACTGATATTATATAGATACCAATTTTTTTAGGAAAATATCAACTAGACCATTTATAATAGGATACGAAATACACAATCAAAATATATATCGACACGGACGTCTATGGACGCACTACCCGACTATATGGACTTGGGCTTGGTTTGGGTCCAGTCTGGGCCAATTTGGTACAACCGGGTCACTTAAATGTCAAATAATATTAATAATAAATAATTTAACTATTTATAATGGTTATGTCACAACTTGGCCTAGTTTTCCTAATTAGGACACACTTATGGACAGGTCTCCCTTAGCATGGCTAATACACTAGTCAAGGCACGCCACTGCACTATCCGTGCCGTGATTCTTGGTCATCTTGTACTCCAAAACTCCATCATGGCTAAAGGCATCTACAGTAATAATTAACTAAATAATTATTTATAAAAATTCTAAAAAAAACTCCATTTAAATCAAATAAATAATAATAAAAATATTTTCAAAATTTTTCTTCGGGAAGGGAGGCTACAAATCTACCCACCTTAAAATAATTTCGTCCTCGAAATTCTAATTCATAATCATTCCTAAAAATCAAAGTATACTATTACCTTAATCTCCTCAAATTTAATTTCTCCAAAAATATTTTATGACCTTCTAGTCATCTTATAACTCCGAATACTTGAGTACTTCTACCCACCTTTGGTCATACTACTCCTCAAAATACGGTCACTAACATCTTGTAATCTTCAAACTAGTTGCTAACAATTCTACCAACAGATATCTAGGGCGTATGGTATCTATAATCCCTCATATCTATAAACAACCAATATTCAATAGTCAAGCAATATTGTATTATAACTTAAGAACTTCTGATAAATCCTAGACAGTACGATCGTTCGTCCCCTTGAAATAAAAAGGGACGAGAATCAATGGTACAGTAAGCAAGAAAGTATAATCAAAAGCAAATATGGAGTTTTCAAGGACGTAGAGAATTTCTAGAAGAATTTTCAAGGCAGTGTAGATTAAGATTTCTAAGGGTTTAGTCATATTTGCAGGCTTGTATCAGTATAGTTACGTAACCGATACGATATGCTCTGACCTGCATGGGTCACCAAAAAAACTTATCACAACCCGCACCCATTTTTTGGATGCGAGCTTGTGATCAAGCCAGCTACGTATCGAGCAGACTCTAGCCCGACTCGAATACGTAAACGCTGTCAAGGCTATGGTATAGTGCCAAATCATGGTAATGCAATCTATATCCCAATCCACAATAAGAATATAAAACATGAATGAACAATTATGGGTCATGGTCTGCATCCCATTATCATATTGTCCGATTAGACTCCAAAAATGGTATGAGTCTATAAAATAAGTAGAATATATCATGGTACGGAATATAAAGCACGAGAGGATAATAAAGAATCATCACAAGCAAATACCTGTATCATGCATCACAATCCTCTACCATCCCGCTCTGCTAACTAACTCCATGCAATCGCTAAACCCGAAGAGATCATCAGGTCCTCAGGGGACATAGCAAGATACATAAAACATGCCTATCTAGCAGTTTAATCATGCATAAACTATAACCAGGATATAAACAGGAAAAGGCATAAACATGGCAAGAGACTACGACCAAAATTGCTAACAAGTGACTATCGACAAGTGGCTACTGACAGGTGACCATGAACTAGAATACAAGAACAACTACACGTAACTGAACTGCTGGATGAACAAGTAAACACGAGATCAATGGAATACCAAACCCTCGCCCCGAGTGGACTCGATGGTTTGGACTAATCACTAACCCTCATCCCGAGTGGACTCTCTGGTTAGTTCTAATCACTAACCCTCATCCCGAGTGTGGACTCTCTGATTAGTTCACGGCAAGGCACCCTCTTCCCGAGTGTGGACTCTCTGATGCAAACACCCTCATCCCGAGTGGACTCTCTGGAGCAAATGGTCAACCCTCGTCCCGAGTGTGGACTCTCTGGTGCCAATGAACACGACAAACACCCTCATCTCGAGTGTGGACTCTCTGGTGCAATAGATCAAGATAAATACCCTCATCCCGAGTAGACTCTCTGGTGCCAAGGAAACAATAACAAGGATTTAGCAGTTCAATTACACGTATTCGTTTTATGACGGGACTCTGTCATGGTACAGGTGAGACAAGATACGACTCAGTCAAGATACAGTCAAGTCCAGTTGTCACCCTTATTTTCCGTATTTCCCGTATTTCGTATTTATACTCGTATCTGGATTTTGGCATGTATTTTTATTTTTTTCAACTTGTGGAATTTCGGTATTTCTCGTATTTCGGATTTTTAACATGGCTCGGTTTTAATTGGTTTGGGTTTGTTTGGTTTGGTTTAATGTATTGGAACACCTTAGCCTATGCTCCACCCTCAACACACCACATCTCATCCTCTTTAAAAGTCCACCAACTTTTTCTCTCTCCTTATAACCCTCCATTAATTTCTTCTTCTTCTTCCTCTACACAACACTCTTCTCCTTCCTCTCCACAACACCCACCCATAGGCAAGTGTACCTTGCCACCACATGAGAACCCTCTTTTATTTGTCCATTTGCTAGTTTAGGACATGGTGATCAACATTAGAACTTAGCATTTTGTGATTTGGAGTCTCCATTGTTCTAGATCTAAGTTTTCCCTATTTTTGGTTTTTGCATGGTTTTGATCTACTTAAGTTGGATTTTTATGGGTTTTGATGCTTCCATGTGGAAGAGAGTTCAATTCCACCCTGGTTAGAACTTTGGAAATCTGGATTTGGAGTTCGGATGGCCAAGTTGTGGTGCCTTAAAGTTTTGGAGCCATTGGAGCTTCTTCTCAGCCATGGAGAAGAAGACCCAGACCCTGCGTGCGTGTTTTTACGCGTACGCAGCTCTCTGCTTGCGTTCTTTTGCACGTACGCAGCTCTCTGGCGTGCGTGACTTTTCGCGTACGCAGCTCCCCTGCGTGCGTGACTTTTCGCGTACGCTACTCTCTGGCGTGCGTGACTTTTTGCGTACGCAGCTCCCCTGCGTGCGTGACTTTTCGCGTACGCTGCTCTCTGGCGTGCGTGACTTTTCACGTACGCAGCTCTCCTGCGTGCGTGACTTTTCGCGTATGCAGCTTTCCTGCGTGCGTGACTTTTTGCGTATACAGCTCTCCTGCGTGCGTGACTTTTCGCGTATGCAGCTCTCTTGCGTGCGTGACTTTTTCTCTCATGCGTGCGTGACTTTTCACGTATGCAGCTCTCCTGCGTGCGTGACTTTTTACGTATGCAGCTCTCCTGCGTGCGTGTCTTGTGCGTACGCTGCACCCTGAACCCCTTGCTTAATCCATTGGCTCTTGGAGTTTTGGTCTTATTTCTTTGAGCTTGGCTTTTCTATAGTCCTGTATATTGATATTTTATTAGATATTTTATGCCCATTTTATATCCTTATGCCTTTTGTCATGATCTTGATTTTACTTAATATGTTTGGAATGACTATTGTACATGGCATGGTATGACAAGGAACTAGCATAACACGACTGTGACCCGTAGTGGTGCACTCCTGGCATGACCAACCTGACATGATAGTGGCCCGTCGTGGCGCACTCCTGAAAAGTACCCTGACATGATTTATCTTGATAACTTAACTTGACCTGCCTTGACACCGTGGGTGGTTCTTTCTTGCTTTCTTGTTAAATCCACTTGTCCTGTCTTGCATCATGCCTAGGATGGGACTCCTGAGTACCACGGTCAGGAGTACCTACTAAAATGGAGTAAGATTAATAACTAGA
Organism: Iris pallida; assembly: GCA_029216955.1. NCBI lineage: Eukaryota > Viridiplantae > Streptophyta > Magnoliopsida > Asparagales > Iridaceae > Iris > Iris pallida. The sequence continues at coordinate 18,608 of JANAVB010021561.1, forward strand.
ATAACACAGTAGTCATGAAGAGATGACACAGCTACAGGCAATCCCGTTACCTGGGCGCTCTTGGGATCTGTAGCCTGCCGTCGAGTAGGGCACATTTCCAGCACACCGTCGCGTGTTGCACCCTCTAAGTCACCTAAGTGTACATTTGTCTCCCGGACGATGTACCCACCTGAATTCAACCCCTAATTTTCGACCTGGGTAACCTGGATGGTCTGCAGGGCTTGTGGCTGTGGAACAATCTCATTGCATCTTGTTAGTAATTAGGCCTGTGATAACCTAGTTAGTTAAAGTAGTGAGCCGTAGTATCTGCTTGGCCGTGATTGATTGAATGAGGTATAACCAGTTTAGCCATGTCTTGATCCAGTACAAGATTGCTCCCTGTCTTGATTTCTTGTATTATTATCTTGCCGATAAATGGTGGAAGACCAAGTTCTGTTCAGACGAAGGGTTACAACCCCGGTCCTTGTTTGGTTTACGGGTTGTAACCTGGCTATCGGAATAGTTCCATGGTTATCTCGTCGTATATCATCCTGACATGTTTTCGTAAATTCTAGTTTTAATATTAGAATTTTCTTGTGCTATTGCTGGCTTTTGTTCTTATTTCGTGGCCCCCTTGTGGCACTTGCTCTTTCTGGGGTTGACCCAGCTGGTTTTGTGTGGCCAGATTTCGGAGCAGCTCCCGAGGATCTACCAAGCTTCCAGCCCAATGGTGGCGACTAGAAGGAACCCGGGCTACGAATGGGTTTTCTATTTTGTTTCGCTCACTCTATTGTAAAACTATTCTTTTGAGGCGTTTAGCCGACGAGCACCTGTTAGCTCGATGTACTTTACTTACTGTCTGCCTATGGGCTGTAAACATGATTAACAAATCCTAGGGTTGATCATGTATGACTTAACTCTTGCTAGTCCCCGTATTTTGTAACGACTAGCTTCATGATCAGCTGAATATGTAATATTTGGGACGCCTTATTATTGTATATTTAATGATGATACATCTTGCGACCTTACTTACTTGCTTGTGATTGAGACATTAGGCTTGTTCATGACCATAAGAGACTGCTGGCTTGTAGTAAACCCTCATATTTCTAGATAGCCGTGACCGTATATCGAGGTGGTCTCCATTTCAATATACGTAGCTGGCTGTGTCTGCCCCCGCTCTCCAGTATTCTGGTTCTGGGGCGTGACACGGTTTAAGTGGTGGCCCATGCAGGTCTTGTCAATCAAGAAATGTGAGGGTTTACCGAATAGATGTCTCAATCAGTATTAGCCCTTGATCTCCGCCCGTATTTTCAAATTCCTGAAATTCTTGCCCTGATTACATGCTTGTATCGTTGATCTGTCCTGGTCCTTCCTTATTGTTTCCCTGTGTCGTCTTCCTCAGCGGCACTGTACCTGACCCTGCCGATCAGCAAGGAGGAGCACCTCCCGTGGACCAGCAGCAACCTGGAGATCAAGCCCAGCATTCCGGGGTAGCCTCTAGAGTTGTGCCTACTGGAGGAGAGTCACCAGTTCGGTCCGTCCAGCCCGCAGAGCCAGATGATGGTACCTTAGTAGGCCTCATCAGAACCTTGATAGCTTCCCAGGATCGTCGAAGCGACGCCCTGCACCAGACAGTTCAAGATGCTTTGATCCGAGGCGGACATCCAGGGAACCAGGCGGCCAACAGCTTCAAGCGATTGAACCCTCCTTTCTTCGACGGCAGCGAGGATGCGATTGCCGCGAATGCATGGCTTCAGGATACCGAGGTGATTCTGGAAGCAGCTAGGACACCCGAGAATGAGAAGGTGGCGGTGGTACGCCTGCAGTTGTTGGACTTGGCTCACAGTTGGTGGGCGGCGCAAGCCATGGGATTAGTGACACCCATTACTTGGGCAGTATTTAGAGAGAGATTCCAGACGAAGTATTTCGATGCTGTGGCTCGGTACGACCTGCAGACCAGATTTACCAACTTGAAGCAAGAAGACAGAACAGTCGACAGTTATGCATCGGAGTTTTCTAGACTCAGTAGGTTTGCCCCCACCTTGGTAGCGACCGAGTTTGATAGGGCCCAGCGGTTCCAGCAGGGACTGCATTTGGAGATCTTGTTGGCGGTTAAGCAGTTCGAGCACCAGACGTTCGATGCAGTCTTGAAAGCAGCTAGGAGGCATGAGTACACCTCCCAGAGGATTGTGGATAGGACCGGATGTAGGAAGCGGTCCCACAGTCAGATGCACCAATCATCAGCTCCAGCCTCGGCATTTAGGGGATTGACCATTGGAACTCCGAGGCGGGCGGCCTCAGTAACGTCGGTTCAGCATTCGACCCCGACGTACCCACAACAGCAGAAGCAGAAGCAGACTTCCGCGATGGGATGTTCTCATTGCGGGAAGCCAGGCCATGTAGTGGCGGATTGTCGTAGGGCGCAAGGATTGTGCCTGGCTTGTGGAGCGGCAGATCATAGGATAGGGGCTTGCCCGAATAGGGGTGGTTCATCAGCATCCAACCCTTCTAGCTCTTCAGTGAGAGGACCGGCCCCAGCACCAGTTCAGCAGCAGTATCAGTCTTCGAGGCCCTTGCCGCCTCAGTCTCAGGCATTCCAGCAACAACACCCCCAGCAGTATGCACAAGCCCAAGCTCAGACCCAGAATAGGCAGAGAGGTTTCCAGCAGAGGGGACCAGCAGCCAGAGGACAAGGTCAGGCCATGATGATGGCTATAGAAGAAGAAGTTACACCAGGTGAGGTTGTGGCAGGTACTATTCTCGTCAACTCCTCTTCAGCGTCTGTATTATTTGATTCTGGTGCATCGCATTCATTTATGTCTGCACGATTCGCGACACGGATAGGATTGGAGCCCGAGTCATTATCAGTGAGGCTCAATATACTTACTGGTAATGGCCTTGTGGGAGTAGATCGAGTATTTTCCTCGTGTCGGATCGTAGTTAGCGGTAGGGAGTTCCCCGCTAGATTCATAGAGTTTCCTATGGCAGACTTTGATGTAGTCCTAGGCATAGATTGGTTGAGGAACCAGTATACTAGGATAGAATGCCATATTGGCAGAGTTTTCTTTAGTATCCCCGGCGAGCCAGAGTTTTCATTTTTCAGAGGCGCAGTGGAGCCGTCTTCCCCAGCATTGCGGATGGCAGTAGCAGCAGTGCAGTTACCCCGAATAGTTGAAGAGTTTCCAGATGTCTTCCCAGAGGAGCTTCCAGGAATGCCGCCGGAGCGGGAGATTGAGTTCACTATAGACTTGGTTCCCGGGATAGCACCAGTATCAGAGCGAGTCTACAGGATGGCGCCTTCAGAGTTGGAAATTTTATACAAGATGATTGAAGAATTGAGGACCAAGGGATTCATCCGTGCGAGTGGATCGCCTTGGGGATCCCCGATGCTTCTTGTGAAAAAGAAGGATGGTACGTCCAGGCTATGTGTTGATTATCGTACCTTGAATTTTTCTCGAAGATTGACTTGCGGTCGGGATATCACCAGATCAGAGTCAGAGAGCAGGACATCCCGAAGACAGCATTCAGATCGAGGTATGGACATTGGGAGTTCCTTGTTATGCCCTTTGGAGCGACCAATGCGCCGGCAGTATTCATGGACCTCATGAATCGCATTTTTATGCCTTACTTGGATCAATTTGTGATCTTGTTCCTAGATGACATCCTGGTCTACAGCAAGAGTGAAGCAGAGCATGAGCAGCATTTCAGGGTCGTCCTCCAGACGCTTAGGGAGCATCAGTTGTACGCCAAGTTCAGTAAATGCGAGTTCTCGCTCGATCGCATTTCATACTTGGGTCACATCATTACCCGAGGAGGAGTGGAAGTGGATCCCCAGAAGATTGTGGCTATCGAGTCATGGCCGGTACCCAGCTCAGTGGCAGAGGTTTGCAGCTTCCTTGGATTGGCCGGCTACTACCGGCGGTTCGTTTCAGATTTCGCAAGGATTTCAGCGCCAATGACCCAGCTGACCCGCAAGGATGTGCCGTTTGTTTGGACAGCAGAGTGTCAGAAATTATTTAAGAAGTTGAAGCAAGGTTTGATAACGGCTCCCATTCTCACCCTTCCAGATGGGACCGGAGGATTCACAGTTTATTGCGATGCTTCAGGCAGAGGATTGGGGTGTATTTTGATGCAGCATAGGAAGGTAATATCTTATGCGTCACGTCAACTACGTGATCATGAGAAGAATTACCCGACCCACGACTTGGAATTGGCGGCGGTAGTGTTTGGTTTGAAATTGTGGAGACACTACTTGTACGGAGATAGAGTGGAGATCTTTACTGATCATAAGAGCCTAAAGTATGTTTTCACCCAGAAGGACCTTAATATGCGGCAGAGAAGATGGCTCGAGCTACTAGTAGACTATGATGTGAATTTATAGTATCATCCCGGGAAGGCCAACGTTGTAGCAGATACTTTGAGCAGGAGAGCCGGAGTTTATTTCCTGACGGCACAACCAGAATTATTGGCAGATCTTCAGAAGATGGGAATTGAAGTGGTTCTTCCAACCAGTGTGGCATTGATGGCCAGCCTATAGGTTCAGTCCAGCATAGTTGAGAGAATCCGGGTGGCACAGTCAACAGATTCCAAGATCCAGCGACTCAGAGCAGAGTGTGAAGCAGGAAGAAGGCCAGAGTTATGTATTTATGAAGACGGTACACTTCGGTACGGCACTCGTCTTTGTGTACCCAGTGGAGATATCAGACAGGAAGTCATGACAGAAGCCCACAGTTCACAATATTCTATTCATCCGGGTGGTACGAAGATGTACCGTGATATTCGTCAGCATTTCTGGTGGAATGGCATGAAGAGGGAGATAGCCCGGTTTGTCTCTCGGTGTTTGGTTTGCCAACAGGTTAAAGCTGAACATCAGAGGCCCGTTGGACTTCTTCAACCCTTGCCAATCCCAGAATGGAAATGGGAGCATATAACCATGGATTTCGTGACCGGATTGCCCAGATCTCCGGCCGACAGAGATGCTATTTGGGTAATTGTGGCCAGGCTTACCAAGGTGGCACACTTTCTCCTATTCAGAGTTGGACAGTCGACGGTGCAGTTAGCAGAGATGTATCTCAGGCAGATTGTCAGGCTTCACGGTGTGCCAGTCAGCATCACCTCGGACAGGGATTCAAGATTCACATCACACTTTTGGCACAGCTTACAGAAAAGTTTGGGGACTCGCCTTCAATTCAGCTCAGCTTATCATCCGCAGACGGATGGTCAATCAGAGCGCACAATCCAGACCCTTGAAGATATGTTGAGATCCTGTACCCTTGACTTCGGTGGTTCATGGAAGAATCATCTGCACCTGGTGGAATTCTCGTACAACAACAGTTATCAGGCCAGTATCCAGATGGCACCCTTCGAGGCTCTTTATGGCAGGAAGTACAGATCCCCGCTAGCATGGGACGATGTCGAGGAGAGGCAGATGCTCGAACCCGAATTGATTTCCCAGATGGTTGAAGTGGTCAGGAAGGTCAGAGATCACCTCCGAGTTGCCCAGGACCGCCAGCGCCATTGGGCCGATGCTCATCGGCGTCCCTTAGAATTTGCTGTCGGCGACCATGTATTCCTTAGGATCTCGCCTAACCGTGGCGTCATTCGCTTTGGCGTACGGGGAAAGCTTAGTCCTAGGTATATAGGGCCGTTCGATATTCTATAGCGAGTAGGAGATGTATCCTATCGTCTCGCTCTTCCGCCGTCGCTAAGTGAGGTGCATGATGTAATCCATGTGTCCCAGTTATGATGGTATATTCCGGACCCGAGCCACATCCTAGACCATTCGAAATTGGTTGTTGGTACCAACCTTTCGTATGAGAAGAGGCCCGTGTCTATATTGGACCGGAAGGAGAAGACACTCAAGAACAAGACTATTAAATTAGTCCGTGTTGCTTGGGGTCATCACTCTCTAAGTGAGTCAACGTGGGAGCGTGAGGACGACATCCGATCGCGATATCCCTACCTGTTTGACTCGTGAGGTATAATGTCTTTCTTATGCCTTACGTTTTTCCTTCCTTGCTTGCATTGTATGATTGTATGATTGAACTGCTTAGTGTAACTTGCCTGTGCTTAATGTAGCTTGTCGTGACAATCTCTAGCTCCTTGATTAAATTTCGAGGACGGAATTCTTTTAAGGTGGGTAGAGTTGTCACCCTCATTTCTCGTATTTCCCGTATTTCGTATTTATACTCGTATCTGGATTTTGGTATGTATTTTTATTTTTCTCAACTTATGGAATTTTGGTATTTCTCGTATTTCGGATTTTTAACATGGCTCGGTTTTAATTGGTTTGGGTTGGTTTGGTTTGGTTTAATATATTGGAACACCTTAGCCTATGCTCCACCCTCAACACACCACATTCCACCCTCTTTAAAACTCCACCAACTTTTTCTGTCTCCTCATAACCCTCCATTAATTTCTTCTTCTCCTTCCTCTACACAACACTCTTCTCCTTCCTCTCCACAACACCCACCCATAGGCAAGTGCACCTTGCCATCACATGAGAACCCTCTTTTATTTGTCCATTTGCTAGTTTAGGACATGGTGATCAACATTAGAACTTAGTATTTTGTGATTTGGAGTCTCCATTGTTCTAGATCTAAGTTTTCCCTATTTTTGGTTTTTGCATGGTTTTGATCTACTTAAGTTGGATTTTTATGGGTTTTGATGCTTCCATGTGGAAGAGAGTTCAATTCCACCCTGGTTTGAACTTTGGAAATCTGGATTTGGAGTTCGGATGGCCAAGTTGTGGTGCCTTGAAGTTTTGGAGCCATTGGAGCTTCTTCTAAGCCATGGAGAAGAAGACCCAGACCCTGCGTGCGTGTTTTTGCGCATACGCAGCTCTCTGCTTGTGTGCTTTTGCACGTACGCAGCTCTCTGGCGTGCGTGACTTTTCGCGTACGCAGCTCCCCTGCGTGCGTGACTTTTCGCGTACGCTGCTCTCTGGCGTGCGTGACGTTTCGCATACGCAGCTCCCCTGCGTGCGTGACTTTTCGCGTACGCTGCTCTCTAGCGTGCGTGACTTTTCACGTACGCAGCTCTCCTGCGTGCGTGACTTTTCACGTACGCAGCTCTCCTGCGTGCGTGACTTTTCATGTATGCAGCTTGTACAAGCATCGAAAATACTAAAGATAATGACTCATGCGGCCAGGAAAGATCCATACGGCTCAGAAAACTCATGCGGCTCAGGGAGTCATGCGGCATAAGGAGCTATGCGGCCCGAGGCATTCCATGCGGCTCAGAAGACACGTGGCCTGACAGTTCTCCCCTCCGACCCATGCTGCATTAATTGCTTTGACGGCTGACCCCTCTGAAAAGTTGACAGCTCTGACACAAAAGCAGGAAATTATGACTCTATCATAATGATGAATCTCTAGGGAAGAGAAAAGAGATCTCTGACACAAATCCCCCGAGAGCCATAAAAATGCCTCGTGGCCTTGCCACGTGGACGTTCGTATACGGCTCACTTCTCATGCGGTTCAGAATGAATCCTATGCGGCTCAGGTCAAGAAAGCCTCATGCGGCTCGAGCAAAGAACTTCTTATGCGGTTCAGAGTGAATCTGTCCTATGCGGCTCAGGCCAAGAAAGCCTCATGCGGCTCGAGCAAAGAACTTCTCATACGGTTCAGAGTGAATCTGTCCTATGCGGCTCAGGCCAAGAAAGCCTCATGCGGCTCGAGCGAGGACTTCTCATGCGGTTCAAGAGGTTCATGTCCATGCGGCTCGGGCGGATATGTACCTATGCGGCCCACAAGGATTACTCCCCTGTGGTTCGAGGGCTCAAGTGAGGGCCACTGCCCAGGCAGCCCTGACACGTGGGCTTAACCATATGCGGCTCAAATTCATATGCGGCTCACTCGTCATGCTGTCCAAATCCCCCAGTGGCTCCTAGGACGTGTCCTAAGCCGATTAATTTCTCAGATTTACTGCCATCAAAGATTGGGTCAAATCCCAATAATCTGGGACACGTGGCAGGAGAATAAATTTAATTTTCAAAAGATCATCATGAGGAAGATTTATTCCAATCAGCATTAATTGCTAATGGGATTTGGTGTAATCTACACTCGATGGCTCAGATTCGTCACAATCAAAACTGAACGGCCTGGATTGACCAATCTATGGGCCGCCGCCATCTCCAAGAGCTAATCATTGGCAACCCTAATGATCGCATCCCACTATTATAAATAGCAAGGTGCCATTCCCTTGTAAGTAATATATACAATATCAGAGAGAAATACGTATACAGAGAGACTTCCCCCCCATAGTCAGAGAGAGAATACACACACAGAGAGAGAGAAGCCAGAAGAGCAACATAGGAGCAAGAAGAGCATTTCTTCGTCAACGCCAACCATCTTCTCGCAGGAGCCAAGGCTGCATACCGATCGTCCAAGGAGTAAGGCAGGGCTGCCGTCGCCTTCCCGAGCCTCTATCGTCACCCCCCAGAATCTAAAATAAACAATTGTACTTAGACTGTTGTACCTAGGTATTCGTCCCAAGGCTTTCTTTGTACAAGCGAGTTTGTAACGTGAAGTAAAAGTCCGGTCCTCCGATAATTGTTCTGTTCTTTTATATTTCATGGCAAACACGATGGCGACTCTGCTGGGGACTAACTTCTCCACGGCTGAGGAGTTGGTGGCACAATCGGATGCAGCCAAGCTTGGCTCCACGCAACAAAAGATGGTCGCCCGGTTCGACCAAGAGGCGTTCGAAGAAATGCTCTCCGACAAGGGCACTGGCCCGGTCCAGAAGCGAGCCCGCAAAAAGAAGGCCCGTAAGGAGTGGAGACCCTGATCCTTCGTTCCTACTGAAGCTCTTGCGGAGACACCCTCTGTTGTTCAAGACGGCGAGCAAGATTCCCCTGCGGCCCCACTTCAGGTCGTAGACAACTTTGCTGTCCCCAAGTCTGGTAGAAGAAAACACTATGATGCTGGACTTGCAGGGGCAAAGCGAAACTCTATGAGATCCGAGCCGCATAAGGGTATCAGCCGCAGGGAGAAAGCTCATGCGGCTACATCCGCCAGCCGCATGAAGAAAACTCATACGGCCATATCTGTCAGCCGTATAGATTATGCGGCTACAGTTGCCATCCACACGGATGAAACTCGTGCGGCTATGGGAGTCAATCGCTTGCAGAAAACCTATGCGGCCACAATTGCCAACCGCATGCGGCCAGCCTGTACGGTCGTGACTCCTAGCCGCACAACAACAATTCATCCGACGGCAGTAGACAACCGCATGCAGACAGCTTGTACGGTACCCAACTCTAGCCGCATAGCATCCGTTTCACGCTTCTCTCGATCAGTCTTCGACCGTCTCTCATGCGGTCCTGACCCTGATGGTTCTCTGGATGATAAGCCAGATTCTGTGGTATCCAACTTGGACTCCTCCTATTACGCACCCACAAGTGCTAAAAGGAGGAAGTCTAGGGCAACGCGGGCTCATCAGGCCCAGTCAGCTGTTCCAACCTCTGACTATCGGGGCGTCCCGTTGACTATCACACAGGCCTCGGATGGGAAGTTGTATACAACCTCTCGAGTCCAGCCCCCGGCGGCAAACAGACAGAGTGGTTCCTCTGACCTGCGGGAGGCGATCCTCCACAAACGTAAGGAAAGAGGAGGAGTGTCGACGTGCAAAGAGTCCTCGCTTGAACATCTGTCACGCCCCAGAACCAGAATACTGGAGAGCGGAGGCAGACATAGCCAGCTACCTATGTTGAAATGGATTCCATCTCGCTATACGGTCACGGCTGTCTAGGATACATGAGGGTTTATCTACAAGCCAACAGTCTTTTAAGGTCATGAACAAGCCTAGTGTCTCAATCATAAGCAAGTAAGTAAGAGTCACAAGATGTATGATCATTAAATATACAATAATAAGGCGTCCCAAATATTACATATTCAGCTGATCATGAAGCTAGTCATTACAAAATGTTAGGACTAGCAAGAGTTTAGTCATACATGATCAACCCTAGGATTTGTCAATCATGTTACAGCCCGTAGGCAGACAGTAAGTAAGTACAATCGAGCTAAACAGGTGCTCGTCGGCTAAACGCCTCAAAAGAATATTTTTACAATAGAGCGGGAGAGCCAAGAATAACCCACTCGTTGCCAGGGTTCCGTCTAGTGGCCACCATCTGGCTGGAAGGTCGGTAGATCCTCTGGAGCTGCTCCGAAATGTGGCCACACAAAACCAGCTGGGTCAGACCCCAGAAAGAGCAAGTGCCACAAAGGAAGCTTCACTTAAGAACTAAAACCAGCAATCAGCACAAGAATATAAATATAAATAAAATAAGGACTGGAATAAAAGGAAACATATCAGGATGATATACGACGAGATAACCATGGAACTATTCAGATAGCCAGGCTACAACCCGTAAACCAAACAAGGACCGGGGTTGAACCCTTCGTCTGAACAGAACTTGGAATTCTCACCATTTATCGGTAAAATAAATACAAGCATTCTGGTCATTCAATAATCTGGAACAGGATCAGGACAAGACTAAACTGGTTAGACTCCATCCAATCATTTCACGGCCAAGCAAGAACTACGGCTTGATACTTTAACTAACTAGGGTTGTCACAAGCCTAATTACTAACAAGATGCAGTGAGATTATTCCACAGCCACAAGCCCTGCAGACCATCCAGGTCACCCAGGTCGAGAGATTAGGGTTGAATTCAGGTGGGTACATCATCCAGGAAACGCATGTACCCTTAAGCAGTTTGAAGGGTGCAACACATGACAGTGTGCTGGAAATGTGCCCTACTCGACGGCAGGCTACAGATCCCAAGCGCGCCCAGGTAACGGGATTGCCTGTAGCTGGAAAATCTCTTCATGACTAATGTATTAATCTAGTTGTTAACCTTAGTCCATTTTAGTAGGTACTCCTGACCGTGGTACTCAGGAGTCCCCTCCTAGACATGATGCAAGACAGGACTGGATTATTTGTACAAGCACAATCGCCCACGGTGTCCAGGTTATTTATACAGGTCATGTCATGTCAGGTAGCCGTCACAACAGCTTATCAAGATATAACATATCAGGTTTATCATGTCAAGTATACTTGTCAGGAGGATGCCACGACGGGCCACTATCAGGTCATGTCAGGTTACTCATGTCAGGAGTGCACCACTACGGGTCACTGTCGTGTCATGCTCAGGTATCATTTCCAAACATATTAAACAAATCCATGATTATCAAGTTCATGACAAAAGGCGTAAGGATATAAAATAGACGTTAAATATCTAATAAAATATCAATATACAGGACTATAGAAGATCAAGGGTAATCAGGCTACACTCAAGCCAGGCTACGCTCAGGCTAGCGTACCAAGGCACGCGTACGCTCAAGCTAGCGTACGCTCAAGACACACTGCCAACAGGCAGCGTATCAAGGCTAGCGTATGCTCGCTAAAGAGCTGCGTACACAAGTCAGCGTACGCTCGCTAAAGAGCAGCGTACACAAGTTAGCGTACGCTCGCTAAAGAGCAGCGTACACAAGTTAGCGTACGCTCGCTAAAGAGCAGCGTACACAAGTTAGCGTACCAAGGCTAGCGTGCGCTCGCTAAAGAGCAGCGTACAGCTCAGTGGCATAAGCTAAAAAGCTAGCTCACTGTTCACTGTCTTCTCCAAATGGCAAGAACAGCAAGAACTCTAAAGTTGAATCTAAGCTTCAATTGTCCAAATCTTGGTCAAAACAAGTCCGAATCCGACTTTCCCAAGGTCAAAATTGGGTAGAATGAAATTCTCTAAAACATGGAACCATCAAAACTTGAAAACAAGCAAGTTTGATAGATCAAAACACCAAAAATCCGAAAATAGCAAAACTCTAGATCTACAAGAATTAAAGCCTCAAAATGGAAAATGAAAAGTTCTAATGTGGTTTAGAATCATGAGGAGAAGCTAATGAAACCATCAAAAAGAGTTCTCTTGTGGAAGCAAGTTGCACTTGCCTATGGTGTTCTTGGTTGGTGGAGAAGAGTAATGGTGGGGGAAGGAGAAGTAAATGAGAATTATGGAGGAGAGAGAAGGTTGGTGGGGATAATAAAGAGGGGGGTTGTGGTAGAAATGAAGGAGAAGCATAGGCTAAGGTGTTCCACCCTTGGCCCATGATGAACCAAGCATTGGGCCGGCCGAACCAAGCCAACCCAAACCGAGAGTAAACAAGCCAAGCCAAACCAAGGAGATATGCAAATACAAGATAAAATACGTATACGTATTCCAAATACGTAATACGAACAACAGGCATTACAACTCTACCCACCTTAAAAGAATTCCGTCCTCAGAATTTAATTAAGAGGCTAGAGGGACAAGAACAAGCTATACTATTCACAGGCAATTATACTAGGCAATCAATCAATCATGCAAGCAAGGAATTGGTGGCATGAGGCATAAGAAAGACATTATACCTCACGAGTCAAACAAGTCGGGATATCGTGATCGGATATCATCCTCACGCTCCCACGTTGACTCTCCCAAAGAGTGATGACCCCAAGCAACTCGGACTAACTTGATAGTCTTGTTCTTGAGGATCTTCTCTCTTCGATCCAATATAGACACGGGCCTCTCCTCATACGAAAGGTTGGTACCAACAACCAATTCCGAATGATCTAGGATGTGGCTCGGGTCCGGGATATACCGTCGTAATTGGGATACATGGAACACGTCATGCACCTCGCTTAGCGACGGTGGAAGAGCGAGACGATAGGATACATCTCCTACTCGCTCCAGAATGTCAAACGGTCCTATATACCTAGGACTAAGCTTTCCTCGTACGCCGAAACGAATGACGCCACGGTTAGGAGAAATTCTCAGGAATATATGATCGCCGACCGAGAACTCGAGAGGACGCCGATGAGAATCGGCCCAATGACGCTGGCGATCTTGGGCAACTCGAAGGTGATCTCGGACTCTCCTGACCACCTCAACTGTCTGGGCAATCATTTCTGGACCAAGCATCTGTCTCTCTCCAACATCATCCCAGGCTAGCGGGGACCTGCACTTCCTACCATACAGTGCCTCGAACGGTGCCATCTGGATACTGGCCTGGAAACTATTGTTGTACGAGAATTCCACCAGGTGTAAATGATCTTCCCATGAACCACCGAAGTCAAGTGTGCAAGACCGCAACATGTCTTCAAGAGTCTGGATCGTGCGCTCCGACTGGCCATCTGTCTGCGGGTGATATGCTGAACTAAACTGGAGATGAGTCCCTAAACTCTCTTGCAAGCTACGCCAAAAGTGCGACGTAAATCTTGAATCTCGGTCCGAGGTGATACTGACTGGCACACCGTGCAATCTGACGACCTGCCTAAGATACATCTCCGCTAGCTGAGCCGTCGACTGACCAACTCTGAACGGAAGAAAGTGAGCCACCTTGGTAAGCCTATCCACAATGACCCAAATAGCATCTCTACTAGCTGGGGATCTAGGTAATCCAGTCACAAAATCTATGGTCACATGCTCCCACTTCCATTCTGGAATCGGTAAGGGCTGAAGAAGTCCAGCCGGTCTCTGATGTTCGGCTTTAACTTGTTGGCAAACCAAACACCGAGAGACAAACCGAGCTATCTCCCGCTTCATGCTATTCCACCAGAAGTGCTGACGAATATCACGGTACATCTTCGTACTGCCAGGATGGATGGAATACTGAGAACTGTGCACCTCTGACATGATCTCATGTCTGATATCTCCACTGGATACACAAAGACGCTTACCATGCCTAAGTGTACCATCCTCATGAATACATAACTCTGGTCTTCGTCCTGCTTCACACTCTGCTCTGAGTCGCTGAAGCTTGGAATCTGCCGACTGCGCCATCCGGATCCTCTCGACTATAGTGGACTGAACTTGCATGCTGGCCATCAACGCCACACTGGAAGGGAGAACAACTTCAATACCCATCTTCTGAAGATCTGCTAACAGCTTTGGTTGCGCTGTTAGAAAATAAGCTCCGGCTCTTCTGCTCAATGCATCTGCTACGACATTGGCCTTCCCAGGATAATACTGCAAGCTGACATCATAATCCACAAGAAGCTCCAGCCACCTCCTCTGACGCATGTTAAGATCCTTCTGGGTGAAAACATACTTCAGGCTCTTGTGGTCGGTGAAAATCTCTACCCTATCTCCGTACAAGTAGTGTCTCCACAACTTAAGTGCAAACACCACTGCTGCCAGCTCCAAGTCATGGGTTGGGTAATTCCTCTCATGATCACGAAGTTGTCGTGACGCATAAGCTATTACCTTCCCATGCTGCATCAGAATACATCCTAAACCTCTGCCTGAAGCATCACAATACACTGAAAATCCTCCGGTTCCATCTGGAAGCGTGAGAATAGGAGCTGTTATCAATCCTCGCTTCAACTGCTCAAAAGAACTCTGACACTCTGCTGTCCAAGCAAACTGCGCATCCTTGCGGGTCAACTGCGTCAATGGTGCTGAAATTCGAGCAAAGTCTGAAACAAATCGCCGGTAATAGCCAGCCAATCCGAGGAAACTGCGAACTTCTGCAACTGTGTTGGGCACTGGCCATGACTCAATAGCCACAATCTTCTAGGGATCCACTTCTACTCCTCCTCGAGTGATGATATGGCCCAAGTAGGAAATACGATCGAGCCAGAACTCACATTTACTAAACTTGGCATATAACTGGTGCTCTCTGAGGATCTGAAGAACTATACAGAGGTGCTGCTCATGCTCCGCTTCACTCTTACTGTAGACCAGGATGTCATCCAAGAACACAATCACAAACTGATCCAAGTAAGGCATGAAGATGCGATTCATGAGGTCCATGAATACGACCGGCGCATTGGTTGCTCCAAAAGGCATAACAAGGAACTCCCAATGCCCATATCTCGATCTAAAAGCTGTCTTCGGGATGTCCTGCTCTCTGACTCTGATCTGATGATAACCTGAGCGCAAATCGATCTTCGAGAATACTGAAGCCCCCTTGAGTTGATCAAACAAGTCATCTATCCTCGGAAGAGGGTATCTGTTCTTGATTATCACTGAGTTCAAGGTACGATAATTAACACATAACCTGGACGTACCATCCTTCTTTTTCACAAGAAGCATCGGGGCTCCCCAAGGCGATCCACTAGCACGAATGAATCCCTTGGTTCTGAGTTCTTCAATCATCTTGTACAATATCTCCAACTCTGACGGCGCCATACTGTAGACTCTCTCTGACACTGGGGCTGTCCCGGGAATTAAATCTATAGTGAACTCGATCTCCCGCTCCGGAGGCATACCTGGAAGCTCCTCTAGAAAAACATCTGGAAACTCATCCACTATCCTGGGCAACTGAACTGCTGCTACTGCCATTCGCAATATCGGAGGAGAAGGCTCAACCTCGCCTCGAGAGAAAGAAAACTCTGGCTCTCCTGGAATGCTAAAAACAACCCTACCAATATGGCAGTCTATTCTAGCATACTGGTTCCTCAACCAATCCATCCCTAAGACCACATCATAATCGGCCATCGGGAATTCTATCAATCTAGCGGGGAATTCTCTACCGCTAACTACGATCCAACACGAGGAAAACACTCTATCTACTCCTACAAGTCCGTTACCAGTAAGTATATTAAGCCTTACTGATAATGACTCGGGCTCCAATCCTACCCGTGTCGCGAATCGTACAGACATAAAAGAATGCGATGCACCAGAATCAAATAAAGCTGAAGCTGGAAAGGAGTTGACGAGAATAGTACCTGCCACTACCTCACCTGGTGCCAACTCTTCCTCCACGGTCATCACCATAGCCTGACCGTACCCTCGGGGTGCTGGTCCCCTCTGCTGAAATCCTCGCTGTCTACTCTGACTCAAGGCCTGGGCTTGCGCATACTGCTGGGGGCTCTGCTGCTGAAATGCCTGGGACTGAGGCGGCAAGGGCCTCATCAATGGATACTGCTGCTGCTGCTGCTGGATCGGTGCTGGTCCTCTCACCGAAGTACTTGAAAGGTTGGACGATGGTGAACCTCCCCTGTTCGGGCAGGATCCAACCCTATGGTCTGCCGCTCCACAAGCCAGACACAATCCCTGCGCCCTACGGCACTCTGCCACCACATGGCCTGGCTTCCCACAATGAGAACATCCCACTGCGGAAGACTGCTTCTGCTTCTGCTGCTGAGGGTACGTCGGAATGGAATGCTGAACCGACGTTACTGAGGCCGCTCGCCTCGGAGCTCCAATAGTCAAGGCCCTGGCTGCCGGGGCTGGTGCTGAAGACTGATTCATCTGGCCGTGAGATCTCTTCCGACCCCCGGCCCTATCCACAATCCTCTGGGAGGTATACTCATGCCTCCGGGCTGCTCTCAAGACTGCATCAAAAGTCTGATGCTCAAACTGCTCAACTGCCAACAAGATCTCCAGGTGAAGTCCCTGCTGGAATCGCTGGGCTCTATCATACTCGGTTGCCACCAAAGTGGGAGCAAACCGACTAAGTCTGGAAAACTCGGCCGCATATCCGTCGACCGTCCTGCCCATCTGCTTCAGATTGGTAAACCTCGTCTGCAGATCATACCGAGCCACGACATCGAAATACTTGGTCTGGAATCTCTTTCTGAATACTGCCCAAGCAATGGGTGCTGCTAATCCAACGGCCTGCGCTTCCCACCAGCTGCGGGCAAGATCTAACAACTGCAGGTGCACAACGGCCACCTTCTCGTTCTCTGGAGTCCTGGCTGCTTCGAGAATCACCTCAGTGTCCTGAAGCCAAGCATCTGCTGCGATAGCATCTTCACTACCGTCAAAGAATGGAGGGTTCAAGCGCTTGAAGCTGTTGGCCGCGCTGTTACCCTGATGACCACCCCGGGTCAAAGCATCCGCCACTGCCTGTTGCAAGGCATCTCTACGACGATCTTGAGAAGCTATCAAGGTCCTGACGAGTCCTACCAAAGTGCCGTCATCATGCTCGGCAGGCTGAACTGGATGAACTGGAGGCTCTCCTCCAATAGGATCGACTCTGGAGGCTACTCCGGAATGCTGGACTTGATCTCCAGGTTGTTGCTGGTCCGCGGGAGGTGCTCCGCCATGCTGATCGGCCGGGTCAGGTACTATGCCGCTGAAGAAGACGACATAGGAAACAATAAGGAAGGACCAGGACAGAGCAACGATACAAGCATATGATCAGGACAAGAATCCAGGGATTCAGAAGATACGAACAGAGATCAAGGACGAATACTGATTGAGACATCTATTCGGTAAACCCTCACATATCTTGATTTACAAGACCTGCATGGGCCACCACTTAAACCATGTCACGTCCCAGAACCAGAATACTGGAGAGCGGGAGCAGACATAGCCAGCTACGTATGTTGAAATGGATTCCATCTCGCTATACGGTCACGGCTGTCTAGGATACATGAGGGTTTATCTACAAGCCAACAGTCTCTTAAGGTCATGAACAAGCCTAGTGTCTCAATCATAAGCAAGTAAGTAAGAGTCACAAGATGTATGATCATTAAATATACAATAATAAGGCGTCCCAAATATTACATATTCAGCTGATCATGAAGCTAGTCGTTACAAAATGTTAGGACTAGCAAGAGTTTAGTCATACATGATCAACCCTAGGATTTGTCAATCATGTTACAGCCCGTAGGCAGACAGTAAGTAAGTGCAATCGAGCTAAACAGGTGCTCGTCGGCTAAACGCCTCAAAAGAATATTTTTACAATAGAGCGGGAGAGCCAAGAATAACCCACTCGTTGCCACGGTTCCGTCTAGTGGCCACCATCTGGCTGTAAGGTCGGTAGATCCTCTGGAGCTGCTCCGAAATCTGGCCACACAAAACCAGCTGGGTCAGACCCCAGAAAGAGCAAGTGCCACAAAGGAAGCTTCACTTAAGAACTAAAACCAGCAATCAGCACAAGAATATAAATATAAATAAAATAAGGACTGGAATAAAAGGAAACATATCAGGATGATATACGACGAGATAACCATGGAACTATTCAGATAGCCAGGCTACAACCCGTAAACCAAACAAGGACCGGGGTTGAACCCTTCGTCTGAACAGAACTTGGAATTCTCACCATTTATCGGTAAAATAAATACAAGCATTCTGGTCATTCAATAATCTGGAACAGGATCAGGACAAGACTAAACTGGTTAGACTCCATCCAATCATTTCACGGCCAAGCAAGAACTACGGCTTGATACTTTAACTAACTAGGGTTGTCACAAGCCTAATTACTAACAAGATGCAGTGAGATTATTCCACAGCCACAAGCCCTGCAGACCATCCAGGTCACCCAGGTCGAGAGATTAGGGTTGAATTCAGGTGGGTACATCATCCAGGAAACGCATGTACCCTTAAGCAGTTTGAAGGGTGCAACACATGACAGTGTGCTGGAAATGTGCCCTACTCGACGGCAGGCTACAGATCCCAAGCGCGTCCAGGTAACGGGATTGCCTGTAGCTGGAAAATCTCTTCATGACTAATGTATTAATCTAGTTGTTAACCTTAGTCCATTTTAGTAGGTACTCCTGACCGTGGTACTCAGGAGTCCCCTCCTAGATATGATGCAAGACAGGACTGGATTATTTGTACAAGCACAATCGCCCACGGTGTCCAGGTTATTTATACAGGTTATGTCATGTCAGGTAGCCGTCGCAACAGCTTATCAAGATATAACATATCAGGTTTATCATGTCAAGTATACTTGTCAGGAGTACGCCACGACGGGCCACTATCAGGTCATGTCAGATTACTCATGTCAGGAGTGCACCACTACGGGTCACTGTCGTGTCATGCTCAGGTATCATTTTCAAACATATTAAACAAATCCATGATTATCAAGTTCATGACAAAAGGCGTAAGGATATAAATGGACGTTAAATATCTAATAAAATATCAATATACAGGGCTATAGAAGATCAAGGGTAATCAGGCTACGCTCAGGCTAGCGTACCAAGGCACGCGTACGCTCAAGCTAGCGTACGCTCAAGACACACTGCCAACAGGCAGCGTATCAAGGCTAGCGTACGCTCGCTAAAGAGCAGCGTACACAAGTCAACGTACGTTCGCTAAAGAGCAGCGTACACAAGTTAGCGTACGCTCGCTAAAGAGCAGCGTACACAAGTTAGCGTACGCTCGCTAAAGAGCAGCGTACACAAGTTAGCGTACGCTCGCTAAAGAGCAGCGTACACAAGTTAGCGTACGCTCGTTAAAGAGCAGCGTACACAAGTTAGCGTACCAAAGCTAGCGTACGCTCGCTAAAGAGCAGCGTACAGCTCAGTGGCATAAGCTAAAAAGCTAGCTCACTGTTCACTGTCTTCTCCAAATGGCAAGAACAGCAAGAACTCTAAAGTTGAATCTAAGCTTCAATTGTCCAAATCTTGGTCAAAACAAGTCCGAATCCGACTTTCCCAAGGTCAAAATTGGGTAGAATGAAATTCTCTAAAAACATGGAACCATCAAAACTTGAAAACAAGCAAGTTTGATAGATCAAAACACCAAAAATCCAAAAATAGCAAAACTCTAGATCTACAAGAATTAAAGCCTCAAAATGGAAAATGACAAGTTCTAATGTGGTTTAGAATCATGAGGAGAAGCTAATGAAACCATCAAAAGGAGTTCTCTTGTGGAAGCAAGTTGCACTTGCCTATGGTGTTCTTGGTTGGTGGAGAAGAGTAATGGTGGGGGAAGGAGAAGTAAATAAGAATTATGGAGGAGAGAGAAGGTTGGTGGGGATAATAAAGAGGGGGGTTGTGGTGGAAATGAAGGAGAAGCATAAGCTAAGGTGTTCCACCCTTGGCCCATGATGAACCAAGCATTGGGCCGGCCGAACCAAGCCAACCCAAACCGAGAGTAAACAAGCCAAGCCAAACCAAGGAGATATACAAATACAAGATAAAATACGTATACATATTCCAAATACGTAATACGAACAACAGGTATTACAACATCGCTTCACCCAAATCATCGTCAACTGCTGCTGCAACAACACGGCAGTGACGGAAGATCGGCCGTCCGTCTTCCAAAGGCTACAGCATCCGAGCTCAGAAGATGAGGCACCTCCTGTTGTCTCCTGCAATTCCGTTCAAAAGGTCCCCGCCGAAGGGAGAGGGAAAAAGATAAGTATCTCCAGTCCCAAGATATCAACCACTACAGCTAAGAAACTATCGTCTAAATGGTTGTCCTCTACCGGCATATTCCAACACACCCGTTCAAAGACGAAATCTACCGCAATGGGAAATTCATCATCCACATCGCTGGGGGTTGAGGGAACTGGGGGTAGCACTCCTCCGAACATCCGTAACAATCCGATGTTTCAAGGAGCCGAGCCCGGACAAACAACTCTTCCATCAGGTGCAACAGACGCTGATGTCCCCGAGGACATCCGTAACTCTCAAGACGAAGCAAGCTCTGAAGCTGGGGATACCGTTCCCTCCGAGTTCGAGCCCGAAGAGAACATTCCCACCTATCCCGATGACTTCTCGGTGCATGGGTACGACTCGGAGGGCACATCCTCTACCGTTCCTTCCATCACTCCTTATGTAAGGACGATTTTCATGACAGACAGCAATCAAGGTGGTTCCAATGATCGCCAGCGCATCGACAATCTCGAAGCCATATTACTTGCTTTGGTCAAGTTTGTAGACGAGATTAAAGCGGCCCTGCCAACTCTACAAGGAAGAACGCCTGGTCAAACAAGCACGGGCCCCGCGGTCAATGTAGATTCGAACTCAGCGGCACCAAACCCGGGCAATAATCCTCCCGAAATAACAGCCCCTACCGCAACAGACGAGACCCGAGAAGTAAGGAGAGAGGTCCAGGAGCTCCGAGCCATGTTCCATGCCCGAGAAAACGCTCAAGATCTCAGAATACGGCAACCATACCCTGCTGAATGGAGGGATGTTCCATTCCCACCAAGATATAAGCCGTTCAATATCAACCCGTATGATGGCAAAACCTCAGCAAGTCGGTACATCACTTACTTCGAGGTCACCACCGACCATCTGCTCCATGATGATGCTTTCCTCACACGGTTATTCATTGGTGCGTTGGAAGGAGTCGCCTTCGATTGGTACCGTAATCTGCCGGACAACTGCATCCACTCCTTCACCGGCTTCAAGCGTCTGTTCTTGGAGCGATTCTACGAAGTAGGACAGGACGTCACTATGTCCACTCTCATGGACGTCGTCCAAGGGGAGAAGGAGTTGACAAGGAACTACATCGAGCGGTTCCGCCAGACCGCCATGAAGCTGCCCTCCGGAAATCCAGATTCATCTTTAATTGAAATTTGTCAAAAGAGACTGCTCCCAACGATCAGTCTCTGGATGGGCGAAAGTCAATTCAAAGATTGGAAGGCGTTCATCATCAGCGCCACAAGCGCCGAAGAACGACTGAAGAAGGCTCGCCAACTGGGATTGCACATCTCAGAAGAAGAAAACAAGGGCAAGCGTCCCAACAACGATAATGAGGGCAATCCCTCCAACAATCGGGACAGCAAGAGAAAGCAGGCTATGGTGGCCGATACAGCACAAAAACCTGAGCCGAAGCCCGTAGACAAACAATGGCCTCAAGTCACTTACTCTTTTGAAGACGGCCACGTCAAGCCTATCTTGGACATGCTCATACAAGGAGATAGAATTCAGCTTCCTCCACCAAGACGGGAGCCTCGGCCGGCTGATCTGGAGAACCCAAAGTTCTGCCATTACCACCGTTATGTACACCACGCTACACACGACTGCTACCAACTAAAATGGTACATCCAAAGCCTCATCGATTCGAACGCTCTGGCCATCGACTTCGAAGAGGTAACCGTAGCAGCCAATATGGTGTCCGTACAATTCGGCAGCTTCCTTCCGACGGAGACTCAAGACGGAGTAATCTCCGTCCCTCTGGCGACGATGGAGATTACCAATCTTCCACCTCCCCGGGAACAGGCTGCTGGTCTAGTACCTCTCACCACCTCACGAGGGGAGGTCATGTGGGTCCATCCAGACTTGGTGTCAGAAGTAACTCGGCCCACACCATCTCCCACCAATAAAAAAAAGAGTGGAAAAATCAGGACCTGCCACACAATCTCAGCAGACAACGAGGAAGCTACAGCCGTCGTCACACGGTCCGGGGCGCAATCCCAACCTGTGGTTGACAACCCAGCCGAAAATCATCAACCCACTACAACTGATGCTCCGGGACCGGCTCAGCCTTCGACGACCGACAAGCCTAGGCCGAAGGAGACTCGCTTCGACAAATCTTTCCGAAAAGACGCAGCCCAAGGGCTGGAGAGGCCCTACAACTTTGACAGCTTAGCGCAATTGTCTAACACACCGGCCAAGATATCACTGTACGAACTCCTAAGGCTCTCCAAGGACGTTCGTATTGTATTAAGCGAAGCACTCCAAAATGCCGATGTCTATCTGGCTCAATCCAACCTCACCGGGGAGGACTCACCTGTGGATCTCCAGGACAGTGCCTGTACGAGAGTAATGCCCAACATCGTCTTCACTCTGCAGGACATGCTCATCAAAACCAACCTGCACGATCGCCCACTATACTATACTGGATACATCGGCGACGTAAAGGTGGATCGGATGCACATTGATCCAGGCTCTTCCATAAGCATCATCCCGAAGGGTCTGCTACATCATCTCCGCAACCCAATGCATCGCCTGACACCTACAAACACCGCTATCAGCGGTTTCATTTCAGGCAGGAGCTACCCTATTGGGAAGATTCGTCTGAAGTGTCAGATTGGCGATCTCCAATCCGAAGTCACCTTCTACGTCATAGATGCAGACACTTTTTATAACATCCTCTTGGGGTGCCCATGGATACACGATTATATGATCGTGCCTTCCACGCTACACCAGTGCTTCAAATATGTCGACAAACACGGCTTCGTAAAGACAAAATTTGCTGATATCGATCCCTTCAAAGGAGTCAAATCCTACTACTCGGACTCCTGCTTATACGAGAAGTCGAAGAGGCACCTGGATGAAGATGTACAGGCTCGAACTGAGATGGCCTCAGGATCAGAAGAACCTCTGACGATCCCCTTCAAGCTCGCAAACCTGGTAAATTTGCACCCCTTACGGCCCGCTCTGCGTAAGGATGCAATCAGCCTTGCGGCACAAGAGGGGCAAATGATAATCCGGCTGCCAAGGTCCGGCCAAGTGCCGAGACCCACGACGGAGCCACTGACAATCAGGCTACCAAGAGTCAGCCAACCACAAGCAGGGAAGCTCAACCCCTCTGACAGGCCAATGACGATACGTCTTTCCAAGAATAATTGTCACCCCGATGCAAGGTCTGACACTTCTAGCGAACCAGCCACTCCTCGCCCCACATCAAATGCCAAACTGGGGGTCGCTAGTCTGCCAACAACTCCACGCTCTGCTCCATCAACTGAACTACTGATAATCAAGCTTCCCAGGTCGTCCTCTCAGTCTTCGTTCACACAGGGGGTAGCCGAAGAGGAACCAGAGCTAGCCAAGTATGTGGCTGCCCACACTGATGTCCCCTCCGCTGATGATGTAATTCCCCTAGAAAAGATACCTTACTTCATCAATAAAGGGTTATCTTTGAACTACACCGAGCTCAATAAGCTATGTACAATATACGCTACAGAACACGGTATAGGCACTCACCTACACACACAAGTGACAAATGTGTACACCGCGATCCGGCTTACTCCAGTAGAAGATGCTTACCGAATAATCGAAGGAGGGGACCATCCAATCATCTTCGGCCGGACGAACAACCCCGCATCCTTCCACCATAGAGGAAACCGACCTCGGGTCAGATACCCGAAGACTGCCTCTGTATCTCTATAGCCCTCAATCCCAATATCTCATGCAGAAACAGGGGTATGATCTGGAGACGACGCCAGGATTGAACTACGGCACTGGGCGACGATTACCTTTGAAGCAGCCAGTCCCGGCGGGCAAACTACAGAACTACTATAACAAACTCGATGCGGGTTAGGGTTTGTAACGCCTACTATGACCCCTGAGAGTTCAGATGAAGAATGCGACTGGCAGTCACATTCAACCGAATCACCAACTTTTGACTCAGATACCAGCATCGGAGATGTGTTCAGACAAGTCATGTCAGTCAACATGGCATTCGTCGACGCTTACGAGGAAGACGAAGACATCCCCGAGATCCTCGAGCTAGAGCCGTGGGCCCAGCAATTGGATGCACAATAGGAAAAACGATTCAAACTAAGAACCTCCTACTGAAGATGACGTTATACAGGTTGACCTCGGCAGCGAATCTTCTCCGAAACCGATTTTCATCAGTAAAAGCCTAACAGACGAAGAACGGGAGTCGCTGCTAGAACTTGTCAGAGAGTACATTGATGTGTTCACCAGGAGCTATGAAGACATGCCAGGGTTAAATCCCGACATCGCTCTTCACAAACTCAACATTCGACCAGATGCAAAGCCAGTCAAGCAACAACAACGACGCTTTCGTCCAGGCATCATGGACGCGATCGAAGCCGAAGTCAACAAACTGATAGCCAGCGGCTTCATTCGTGAGGAGCAATATCCAGACTGGGTCGCCAACATAGTACCCGTCCTCAAGAAGAATGGGAAGATTCGAATCTGCATGGACTTTCGCAACCTGAACGAGGCGTGCCCCAAAGACGAATTCCCCC
>JANAVB010021562.1:0-25549 GCA_029216955.1 Iris pallida
TTATATATCGATATATATATAATATATATATATATATATTTATATATATATAATAAATATATTATATATATATATAATATATATATATATATATATATAATATATATATATAGAATATATATATATATCTATATATATAATATATATATATATAGGATTAAACCATAATTAATCCTTAAACTAGAATTTCTAGGGTATCCTACAAATTTATGGGCAAATGGTAGAGAATGAGCTCCTCTCCATTTATTGTGAGGGAATTAAATGCAAAAGAGTAATAAAATGAGAAATTAGAAGCATACCTAGATTAGGTTTCTTGGAGGAAAGAAAAAGCTTTGAAGAAATGAATTTTAAAGAGAGAGAGAGAGAGTTTCTTAATGGAGAAGAAGAGGGGGGGGGGGGGGCTCTCCTACATGGCCGGCCAAGGCATGGGTGGGGCACTTGTTGATTACAAGTTGCCCCTCCCTAAGCCTACATGCTAATTAATTCAAAAATAGGTTTCGAAAAAATAAATAAAAATCATAATTAAACTTAATTACTCATGGGGGACTAGTCCAAACTCATAAACCTAAAAGTTTAGTGTGGTGGGCCATGGTTAAATAACATGCTAATTACGACTCAAGTCGAAATTCACCGGGGTCCCGAATTAACTCGGAATGCGATAAAATTTGAACCCGACTCCTATAATAATTAAATAATAATATTCATGAAATGAAATTCCTAAAAATATTATAAAATAGAAAATTACCATTTTACCCCTAACTGGGAAAAGTGAGGGTGACAGAAGTGAATCGGCTATCCCGATCTAAAACTATGCTCACCGGAACTCCGTGCAATCTCACGATCTGACGAACATACAGCTCAGTCAGCCTCTCCGTAGACAAACCCACTTTGAAAGGCAAAATGTGGGCCGATTTGGTCAATCTATCAACTATGACCCAAATTGTGTCCTTCCCTCCTGGCGATCGTGGAAGTCCAGATACAAAGTCCATGGTGATGTGCTCCCACTTCCACTCGGGAATGGGTAGTGGCTGTAGCAATCCACCTGATCTCTGTCTCGACCTTCACCTGCTGACACACAAGGCAACGAGATACAAACTGATCTACCTCGTGCTTCATGCCATACCACCATACACTCTCTCTCAGGTCCCTATACATCTTGTTGGCTCCAGGATGCATAGAATACTGAGAGCGATACGCCTCCTGAAGACCTCCTCCCGAAGCTCTCTACGCAAAACGCACAGCCTAGTACCATGCCGCAATGACCCGTCTTTGACTACAGAAATCGTCAAGCAAGCCCGTCCTCACCTGCTCCCTGATGCTCCTCAGGGCAACATCATCATACTGCGCTGACCTGACTCTATCCATCAGCTCAGACTGAATCTGTAAACCCCACATCTGGATCTCCACGCCCAGAATGATGACCTCGATACCCAAACTATCCAGGTCGGCCAAAATGACGATCTGACGTCAAGAATATAACTAACTGAATACCTGCTCAAGGCATCTGCAACTTTTGGCCTTCCCCGGATGGTACTGCAGTGATATATCAAAGTCCTTCATCAGCTTTAACCACCGCATCTGCCGCATGTTCAGCTCCTTCTGAGTGAACAGTACTTCAAGCTCGTGATCGTGAAGATCTCAACTCGCTCTCCGTACAGGTAATGCTTCCATAACTTCAAAGCAAAAATAACCGCGGTCAACTCCAGATCATGAGTAGGATAGTTCTTCTCATGAGGACATAACTGCCTGGATGCATAGGCAATCACCTTCCCATGCTGCTGAAGAACACACCCTAAACCCTTCCCAGAAGCATCGCTGAAGATCGATAACCCACCTGACCCAGATGGCAAAGTCAAGATCGGAGAAGTCAACCTCCTCTTCAGTTCATCGAATGCAGCCTGACACTCAACAGTCCAGATGAACTCCACATCCTTCCTGGTGAGTCTAGTCATCGGCTCTGCAATCCACGAGAAGTCCTGGACGAACTTCCGGTAATAGCCCAAACCCAGAAAGCTCCGAACCTCGGCAACTGAACTGGGCGTAGACCAAGACTCCACTGCCGAAATCTTCCCTGGTCCACTGAAATCCCGTGTTCAGTCACAACATGACCTAAGAACTCCACCTGGTCCAAGAAAAACTCACACTTTGAAAGCTTCCCGTAGAGTTGCTCCCTCCTCAGAGTCTCTAACACAACTCTCAAGTGCTCCTCATGCTCCTCCTGCGTCTTCGAATAGATCAAGATATCATCTATGGAGACCACCACGAACTTGTCAAGATACTGATGGAATACCTTATTCATCAAGTTCATGAACACCGTGGGAGCATTGGTCAACCCAAATGGCATCACTGTAAACTCGTACTGGCCGTACCGAGTTCGAAATGCTGTCTTGGGAATGTCTTCCCGCCTCACCTTCAGCTGGTGATACCCGGACCTCAAGTCTATCTTCGAAAATACTTTTGCCCCACTCAGCTGATCGAACAAGTCGTCGATCCTCGGCAACCTATTCTTGATAGTGAGGTTGTTGAGCGCCCGGTAATCAATGCACATGCGGGACGTACCGTCCTTCTTCGACACAAAAAGGACTGGCGCTCCCCAGGACGAAGAACTGGATCTGATGAACCTCTTGTCCTGCAGCTCGTCAACTTGCTTCTTCAGCTCTATCAACTCGCTGTTGTTCACCTTATAGATATGCTGTGAAATAGGCTCGGCGCCCGACACCAAGTCTATAATGAACTCAAGGTCCCTGTCTGGCGGCATCCCCGATAACTCCTCGGGAAAAAAATTCGAGAACTCAGCTATCAACGGATGTGGCAAATCCTGCCCCGCCAATAAAGCTCCACAGAATCCAGCCTCCGGCTCCGCGGCTCCTCGAGCAAACTCGATCTCTGGCTCCCCAGGCGTCCTGAAAAGAACTCTGCCTCCTTTACAATCAATGCTAACATGGTGCACGCACAACCAATCTATACCGAGTACCATATCGTACCTCGGAAGGGGCATTACGAGCAGACACACACTCAAGTCCCGGCCTCTCAGAGTGACTCTCCGTCCCTTGCAAATATTATTAACCAGGATAGTGCCTCCCCCGGTCATAATCTTGCAAGTCCTACCCATATATTCAGCAATAATATTGTGTCTCAAAGCAAAAAAAACAGACACAAAATTATGAGTAGCCCCAGAATCAAACAAGGCGAAAGCAGGGAAGGAATCTAGGAGAACATGACCTGCTACCACATCTCCCACCGGCTCTGCCTCCTCCTCTGCTTCCAAAGCGAACACCCTGCCCGCGGGTGCTCCCTTTTGGTGCTAAACAAAGCGCTGCTGCTGCGTCTGAAGTGGAGGACCCCTCTGCTGAACTGCTGGTCCTCTAGTCGGCTGCGCTCTGTCCTGGCCTCCTCGGACTCCGCAAAAGCGGCAATCCCTCAGCTGGTGATCGGGCACCCCACAGTAGAGACAGACGCCCAACCTCTTCCTACAAGCCTTCCTGTTGTGCCCCGGCTTCCCGTAGAAGCTGTACGGAGTAGCCGATCTCTGGCCTTGTCCCTGGTGCTGCTGGACACGCGCTGGTGCCTGTTGAATCTGTAACAGAGGCTGCTGCTGCTGAAATGGCCTCTGCTGGTGCTGAAAGTGGGGGCATTTGGCCGGTCCCGCATTGGAACTCGCCCCCATAGTATCTCCGCTCCTCTTCGGCTTGAGGCTAAAGTCCTCCTCTGCAATCTGCGCGTCCATCAATATCTGATCAAATATCGCGTCACGGCGACCCGAGGTACGGGTGCGCACTGTATGAATAAGTCCCCTGCGGAACTTACGAGCCTTCTGTCCCTCATCCTGGATCATATTGGGAGCAAACCTGCTAAGGCGGAAGAACTCAGCTGCATACTCGTCCACCGACGAGTTCCCCTGCACTAGACCCACGAACTGGCCCTCCAATGCTGTAAGAGCCACGTCCGGAAAGAACTTCTCCTTAAAGAGCCTCCGAAAGTTCTTCCATGTCAGCCCTTTCACCGATGCATGAGGATCCGTGCGGTACCATGTCAGCGCAATATCGAAGAATCGTCTGGCTGCGGCCGAAACCTAAAGTACTCTAGGAAGCTCTGCCAGCTCCATGCTCCGCTGCATATCCTCTAGCCAGTCGTCTGCATAAAGGATGCCCTCTGTGCCCGTGAAGTCCCTGGAGCTCATCTTCCTAAAGTCTAATACTGTCCCTGGCCTAGACTGCTGCTGATACGGCTACTAGCCAGTAGGGCCCTGTACCGTACCCGGTACCACTCTCTCCATTGCTGCCAGTACAAGCTGATGCGAGTTCTTCATGCTCTGCCTCAGCATCTCAATCTGACGGTGTGACGCTACTGACTGGCGCTGCGATGCCTCTGTCTGGGCCCGCTGAGTCTCCATCATCTGCTGAAGGAGAGAAGAAACATGTGATGTGTATCCGTCGGTATCGATGGTGGTAGTGGCAGTATCTCTGGAACAACGGCCGAAACCCTCTGGGATGGAGGTGGTAGACCTCCCTGTACAACTGCCAGGGCCTCTTGGATAGTGGAATCACTGGGGGCAGTCTCGTGAACCTCCTCCTCAGCCTGGTCAGATCTCTCGGGCAAGCTACTCGATCCAGTGGCCTGCGGGTGCGTCTTCGTCATCCTGGAGACGGATTAAAACTAAGAGATCAATATGGCACATGAGTAGATGTATCAAAGAAGGACAGTTAATTTAATACAATGGAAGTAATCATGATAATCAAAAGATCAAAAATTTTCCTAGGTGTGATTGAGAAACTCCTATCATGTCCTAGGTCCTACGTCCTAATTGCAGGCTCGTAATTAGTACTCTAAGTCGAGCACCATTACGAGATCTCACTAATTGTGATACTGACCTGTATGGGCCACCACAAAAATGTGTCACGACCCGTACCCTTATGAGGGGCACGAGCACGTGGGTACGTCCAGCCTACGCCGTAGTATCGACGGTAGAACGCTGTATATAACGTCTGTAAATACGACGACCAACAATATAAAGGTACCTGTGCAGTATATACTCTCCGAATGGAGGTGACATATCAATACAGTCTCAATCACAGAATAAAACTAAGGTAGATAGCTCAGAAAGAGAACATATGATAGATGAAAGAGTAAGTAAGTCCAGAGTCCAATACAAGTCCAGATATATACAACATCACAGGGTCTCAAAATATAATATAGAAACTACAGTCTGATAAAGCTAGCTGGATCGCAGTCCATTCAAACCTAGCTAATCTACACTACTCCGGGAGTACAAAATCTAGTGGCTCTACTATAAGGCCACGGTCCTGGACTACTCCATCTAACTCGAGCCCATAATAGGTCAAGCAGTCCGCCTCAGAATCATCTATAATATATCATAACGGTATCATGTCAGGAAAATGAGCAAGTACAAGCACTAACAGTAGTTGCATGTGAATTGACAAATTCTATAAGAGACAATATAATGAACTACAAGACAAAGATATATGAAGACTTGGGAACCGTTCGAAAGCTGAGATACAACCCTTAAACCAAACAAGGACCGGAGATGTAACTCTTCTCCCGAGCAGAACTTAGTCTACAATCAAGGTACAGTGTAAAGGCATGTAGAGCATGTGAGTAACTGTATATCAGGCATGGAAAGGAAATACTGAATGTAGAACAGAGCAGGATATACGATAAGATAAAGTAAATATAAAATGTGACTTGAATTATTAGAGCGATATGTGTGGGATAAGTGACAGGACAGGCTATCCACTTGGCCCGACAATCCGCGGTGACCTCAACGGAAAGTCATGCCGGCCAACCTGGATAACGAGCACAAGGCAAATGGATCTTGCTACACCCTTCATGAGGGAAGAGTGGCACGAGCACATAAATAGTGACAGGGTGGCTTGGATCACATAGCCCCTAATAATTTTCCATCCCCGAATAGTACAATAGATCTGGACATGACACGTCATGGCACGTGATTCCGTAAGAGGGTAGCAAATCCCCTTAGAAATCGGTGTCTATACTAGTACAGGAAACAAGACAGGAAGTGTACCAATATACCCAAAAATCTAGGAACAACATCTCATGCCATGATCCAACGTGCACTAGTCCGTGAACTATCGTGACTGAGAATCAAATAAGACACTACGACTGAACCGGATATAGCAGATATCAAGACAATAAAAACTATCAGTGAATGTACTCGCCTGCTGTCCTGAGCTGTAGGGTATATCAATGCTCAGAGCGATAATCAGAAACCTAAAGATGAGATACTGTATGTTAATTTAGGTTTAAACAAGTTATATCAAGTCAATCTAAGTCAGACCAAGTTAACTCTAGGTCATACCAGTCATCGCAAGTCAAAACAAGTCGAAGAAAGTCAAACGGGGTCAAGAGTTGGCCTATAGTTGACTTTTGGTCAACTGGTCAACCATGGTCAACTCTGATCAACACTAGGTCAACCCTAGGTCAAACTGGTCAAATGTTGACCAACAGTTGACTTTTGGTCAACTGGTCAACTCTGGTTTGGATTGGGTCAAATCTAGACAAAGTGTTGACTCATGGTTGATTTTTGGGTAAAAAGTCAACTCTGGGTCAACCGAGCCAAAATCGGTTCAAATATGACTTTTGTAGGGTGTACCCAACAAGCCACCCAAGTTTCAAGTCAATCCGAATACCCGAACTCCGTATCTTGAATTTACCCGATTATCCCTTAACATTTACCCTTAAACAGTTTTAACTCGAAGCCAAGTGGCCTTCCCTTAGGAATTCCACTCCGGGCTTCCTAGGGTAGTAGGGTACTAGCCTATACAACCATTACCTACCAAGTTTCCTAGGGTAAGTGGACATCCAGTCCATCTTACGGTCCGTATCGCCCGTTTATCCGTTATCTTGAATATTTTAAGATATGGAATGGTACGGTGCGATACCGTCTCCCCAAGCCCACACGTAACCCCGATTCCCACTCCCAAGCCTATCCACAAAATCTAAATCACATTATCTAAGTCCCCTCCAAGTTTCGACGCGTTCCGAATCACGGAACTCAAATTCACCCCTTCACCAAAATCCTAACTTAACATTCACTCACTCACTCAAACCCATTTTTCACACTCACTTAGGACTAACTTAGGGGGCTATTCTAGTGGGTTTTAGAGGGGTATATAGAGCTATAAATAGGGTATATATATGTATATATATATATGGGTACATAGGTGGGGGTCTGAGGGGCTAAACGGGGGCTAAACGGGGTGCCACTGCTGCTGCTGCTCCTATTGCTGTTTTTACTGCTATTGTAGGGGGGGGGCAGCATCCCCCTTGCTGCTGTGGGTGCCCTACCTCTTCCCCTTCACTTCTCTCACTCCTTCTCCCTCTATTTCCCTCTCTAAACTCTCAATCTCTTCCTCCCAATCTCTCTCAATTCTCCTCTTAACTCTCTATCTTATATATATATATATATCACTCACATACATTTCCTCATCCCCTTCCCTCTCTAGACATACAAATGCACACACATATATACACATGACCACACACACACATATATATATATATCTATACATATCTATATATATATATATATATATAAATGTATATATATATATAGACACACACACACACACTTATATGTATCTATATATATATGGACACTCACACACACACACATGGACACACACATACTTATAGACATATACACACACATATACACATGTATATATATATATATATATATATATATATATATATATATATATATATATATATATATATATATACCACTCTAAAAGGAGGGTAAACCATAATAAATCCCTAAACTAGAATTTAAGGAAACCTACAAAGGCTAGGGTCAACTTGTAGAGAATGGTCTCCTCTATAATTAATATGAAAAAATAAATAAAATAGGAAAATTTATGAGGGTTAAAATGATGTACCTAATTGTAGATTTGGAAGAAGAAGAAGAAGTTGGAAAGAATGGAAATGAAGAGAGAGTGATAACTTAGTGATGAAGAAAGGAGAGGTGGAGGGGGTGCTATATGTGGCCGGCCATGTAAGGGAGGGTGGGGGCACTTGTAATTACAAGTTTGCCCCTCCCTTGGTTACATGCTAATTTAAATCTAAAAATTGGTTTTGGGATTAGCAAAAATTAAATAAAAATCATAAATAAGCTTAGATACTCATGAGGGATTAATCCAAACTCCTAATCCTAAAAGTTTAGTGTGGTGGGCCATGGCTAATTAACATGCTAAATACAACTCAAGTCGAAATTCTCCGGAGTCCCGAATTAACTCGGAATGCGATGAAATTCGAACCGACTCCTATAATAATTAAATATTAATATTCATGAAAAAATTCCCAAAAATATTATAAAATGGAAAATTACCATTTTACCCCTAACTTGAAAAAGTGAGGGTGACAAGGTGTTCCTCTTGATAGCCAAACTTCTCTAATTTGCTCCCAAGCTGAAATTACTCATTACCAACAACAAGTAGAGTAAAATTAGAACCTATTGCAATTGGTTTGGGTGGAAAAGAAATTGAAATGGATTTTCTAGGATTTAATGAAGATGGAGACTCACCTCTTTCCAAAACTTGGAAAATAATTCTAATTGAGGCCAGCCCTAATTTCTATGAGGGATTAAATAGAGGGGGAATCCCCATGTGGCCAGCCATAGGCTGAAATGGGCTAGGGTTAGGTTGCACTAGTATTGGGTTGGGCCTTTAAGGCTAAAATCACAAGTCATGACTTGTGAAACCACAAGCCATTTCCTAATCAAATTAAATCCTAATTTCTCCAAAATAATTCTAATGAGTTAATCATCACTAACTTGGATCAAGCTAAGGTTACTTAACCTAACCAAGTAGTCATGACCTAGGTTAGCCTCTAGGACAGTCTCCTAAGTCAACACCAGTCAAAGTCAAAACTAGCACCAAATCAATTATACTAAAAATTACTAAAAATTCTAATAAATATAATTAATACTAACTATCACTAACCATGGTTAGCTAAGTCTAGCTATGACTGATCTAGGTTGGGCCCAAACCAAGTTAGGCTTCACAATACATGGCAATCAATTAAATAATATTAAAATCACACCATTCTTAATAATACATTAAATTTCCAAATAATATATATTAAATTCAATTAAATTCAAAATGACAAAAATATCCTTGAACTGGAAATGATAAATGAAACACCCTAATCACATGGCTAGGCTCTAGGTTAAGCTGTCTCTAGTGTTACACTATCAAAACACCAAAGTCATAAGTCATGATTTAAAATAGTTTTAAAATGATTTAAAAATTACCAAAATTGCATCATGATTTAAATATCATTATTAAAAGATTAAAATCACAAACTTTCAAAATTACCCTCATTGGGAAAACTGGGTGTTATATATATATATATATATATATATATATATATATATATATATATATATATATATATATATATATATATATATATATACACACACACATATGCACACACACACATACATATATATATACATATCTACACACACACACACACATATATATAGAGAGACACATACACATGAAAATATATATATCTAGATACATAGATATAGACACACAAACACAATTATATATATTGACACACCATATATATATATATATATATATATATATATATATATATATATATATATATATATATATATATATATATGTCACGACCCGCACCCTAGAGTAAGGGCACGAGAAGTGGGTATGTCCAGCCTACGCCGCAGTGTCGGCGGTAGAACGCTGTCCTAGGTTACTATCTAATCAACAACTCACGCAATTATATAATGTACTTGTCAATATCTCAACTCCGAACGGAGGACAAGTATAGATATAATGAAATCTCAATCACAGTCTAAGTACGATAAGATAACACAGAAGTTTATAACTAAAACTAAATAACAACATTTATAAACTACTAAATAATAATATCTCAAACAAACTCAAATACAAACTCGTATCACAAGTTATTACAATTCAAGTTCTAAAACATGAAAAACTAAACCAAGTCTACTAGCTAGTCTCCCGATCACTCCTGAGTGTCGGGGCCATAGGTAGCTAAGCCATCTCCTGCTCCAAGGCAAGTAGGGCAAATGCCTCAGGGCAAGCATCTGTAATATTTTCAACAGGTCCAGTCAGGACAGGAACGAGCACAATCTCATCTAGAAAACCCAAGTAAATGACAGAGAACTATAAAGCAGTTATAGACAGTTGTATTGATGAATATGGCAGTTTGTACGAGTAATGATATAGAAAACAGTTAAGGTACAAGGAAAGTAAGGTAACTAAACAAGAAGAGAAACATAGCAAAGAAGACTGTAAAATAAGATCTAGCTGAACTAGTGTAACATATTGAGTTCAGATGGTACAATATAAGTCGAGTGTAATCCCAAAGTGAGTCTAATATAAGATGAGTTGAATGTGATTCTAATCATTGTTCTAATAAGGTGAATCGAATAAGGTGATACAAATAGTGATTCACATGATGTTTTAATAATGATTCGAATAAATTCTCCAAGTGTGTTTTAAAATACTTAGTTAGACATGTAAACGGCTAAGGGTAAATACGGCACATCATATACCTGGCCGGGAGTGGAATGGCTATCGTTCAAATATTATTCACAGGGGGTGGTTCGAATAGTGGGAATGTTCACATGTCTAATCAAGTATTTCCCCGTCCATCTAATACAAATGAATCCAAAATCTGACACATCAATCGAATACAAGTCCAACTAGCACATAAAGATACGAATAGGTGGTTCGAATAGTAATTCGTATGATGATTCGAATAATAGAGGTAAGACGAGTAAGTATGTGTGTCGTATACATTGATTCAGAAATAAAAAATATGTATTTATAACAAAGAATCACATACAGCTAATTAGAACTGAAGTACAGTAATTGACAAATAAATGAGAGAACTATCAGAGGATGTACTCGCCTGCTACTCTGAAAAGAGTAGTATAATATCAGATGCCTGCACCAGAGTCACAATGTCCTAAACAGAGTAATATTGGTTATAATAAGTTTAAAATAAGGTAAATGAATGATACAATATAAACTACATGATTTCTAAGCCAATCTAGGTCAAGGTCAACTATTGGTCAACACTCTAGTCAACTTAGTCAATTAGTTAAATCTTGGTTAACTTTCTAATCTAGGGTTTTCCAATTTGACCATGTTTTAGGCTAAAGGTATCAAACAAGTTCAACCCTACACTAATCTCAACCTTAAACTTCTACAAGTACCATGCTACTCTTACCTCAATATACATGTACTATAACACATGCATCCCATTTGTAGGTCTACAAATTTAAATACATGTGTTACATAGATGTATCTATGCCAAATATGCATCTACTTTATAACCCTATAGTATGTATATTACTACATCACACATATCCCTATAGCATATATTGGCAATATAGATAACAACTCAAGTTCAATTACCTATATTCCCCAACTAAGACTAATGCCCACAAGGAACTAAGAGAAGGATTTGAACATGGTAAAAAAAGACTGAACCCACACAAGGCCAATCCAACTAATCTGGCCTCGAGCACATATAAATATATAAAGTAGGTTATAGCTAGGCTAAGGTTCTAGGAGACAAGGTTTAGTCAAATCCTATACTAACTAACCTCAAGAATCTAATCTCACACATAAATACATATATATAGATAACTTACATACATACATCTATCAACTATACTATCAACTGGAAACCAAATGGCCAAGGCCCAAGCAATGGCTATGGCAATGGTGGATATGCAGGACAACATATTCCTTTATATGGAAAACTACTACTAGGTCAATGCTAGATGTTACAAGATGGGTAAATGGATAACTCAACTTGACTGTACACTGGCATATTGCCTCTCACTGCTGCCATAAATCCAATTTCCCTTACAGACCTCAGTTCCTGCATATGGCAGGTACTCCTCTCAAACTTATTTACTCACTAACCTATTACTAACATATCTGAACATATATATAAAGACACACACACTCTAAACTCCTCACCTGGTTCACTCTTGCATCTCCTATGCTAGGGCAGGGCCTCACTTTGCTTGTGCACTCTAGTGCACATGTCTCACCAATACCCTCCCCCTCTCACTCTAATACTGCTGCCCTTGAAGGGGCAGCCTACTGCCAATGTACATAGGCTCAAATACCTTGTATTGACCCAAAGACCTATGAACTAGCATCTAACCCATATGTCTATCTAAATCTGAAATTCAGGGGGGGGTATAGGCATACAACCTGAGAATACATTCTAGATACTTTAAACAAATAGGGACTGAACCAAGTTCTCAGTGTCAAAACAGTGTCTATGTGTGACAGTGTCATATGAGGGTGATAGGTTGTGAGATGAGAGTGTGATACATTGCCTAAGGTTGTGTGATAGATTGTGAGTTCTCAGGTTTTCTAATAGAGAGAGGGTGTGTGTCTTGGTGAGGAATTTGCACAGGTGGGTGTTTTCAGAAATTGAAGGCAGTGAAAGTTCTCAGGACTTCCAATCAGTCCAATGTCTCTCAGGAAATCAGTTCATCCTCTTAGCAACTCAGGATTCCTGAACATATCCAGTGTTATATCGAATCACATCAAGGTTAACATATCAATTAAAATCCCCTTTCAGATTACAGTTGAACAGTTAGCACTAAAATATCAGGAAAGCAGTATTCAATAACAGTTCAACCAATAGAGTTCTCAGCCAAACATATGGATACAACCTATTTAGCTAAGGTCTAACATATGTGTGTGTGTGTGTGTATGTGTGTTGACAATGACAGTTCCCTGTCATCCCAATCCCAATTTTGAACCCAATTCAATTCTATCACCCAATTCCCAACAATCAATCAAGCATAAATCAATACTTAAATAATGTACTACACCTGTAGATGAATTAAATAGGGTAATTTAAACATTAACAAAAGTTGAAAATCTTATTTAACTCAAAACTGGAAAAAAGAGTAAAACAGTATAATCCAAATCTGACAACTGAACAATTTCTGTAAAACTCATTCATTGAAGAACCCAGACCAATACAACATAACCTGAGAATAGAACAACATCACATTGACACCTTAAATCTCAGGAAAACAGTATGGGAATTCAAATCCCATACTCAACAACCTCATAACTTTACTGTATGAACTCAGTCAGTGTCAGAACAGTGTTAAACCCAAAACCTATTATGTAAAATCATTTCAGACATCGTATGTATATAACCACTTCATCAATTGAACATTCTTATACAGGAAATAACATATTAAATCTCGGTTTAAACTCTGAACAACCTCTGTACAGGCACAGTATCAGAGTGTATTGGCTCGACACATACTCAACCAAATTCGAATCAATACCCCAATCAAAATAGCAAAAAAATTAAAGTACAGGTGTAAGCCACCATGCATACGTGTCAAGGGTGCTAATCGTGTCCAAAAAACTGGACACGAAAGTGTCCAAAACTAAATTCGAATTTATCAGAAAATTGGAAAAATATTCGTCGTGCAGCCATGTCGAGCCTTCCTGGGCTCGACACAGTGCTCGAGGTGGGTCGAGCTCATGTATAGGGGTTCGCCCATAGTAGGGCTAGGTCTAAGGATGCCTGAATCGAGTCGGGGTTGTGTCGTGTCTGAGTTATAAAGCCGTATCAGTGGACAGCTGTGCACGTGTGCGTGTGTTGGTCGAGACGGTGCGGTCGAGATTTCTCCCAAACCGCTCAACCATATGGCCTGAAATTTTGTCTGTATCGTATCAGTCATGTGTCCTATGTGTGTCCAAAAATTCGTGTCAAGACGTGCAGTGTCGTGTCCGCTATAGTGCCCGAGCAGCAGGGCACTGTGTACGGTTCAGTCACCGCGTGTCCAACACGAAAATCGGACACAACAAGACACCAAAACACAAAACACTCTTCACAAAAATTGACATACATATTTAGATCTACAAAATTCATTTAATTAGATTTACAAAAATCGAAAATAAGTTCCTTAGAGGCATTTAATCAAACACCTACACAATACTTATGACACGTGTCCGATACGGACACCAAACGGACACGAATTTGACCCAAACTTCAGGGACAGCTAGGGGACTCCTAGATCTAGCCCTAAATGCAAAGAAAACAAAATATTAATGCAATTTAAAGGATTTTACCTATAGGTGCAAATAGCTAGAAAAAGTCCCAAATGAAGTGTTCCTCCTTGCTAGCTCGGATCCCCAAATTGCTCAAAATCTGGGATTACTCTCCACGAACAGTAAATAAACACTAATTAGGTCCTAATGCAAATGACTAGGGTTAAAAAGGAGTTGAAATGAAAAAGTTAGGGATTAGGGAAAAGGGCTCTTTACCCCTTTCTTCAAAACTTGGAAAATTAATAAAAGAGGCAAGAACAAATGGAGGAGGCATTAAATAGGGGTAGAAAATCCTAGGTTGGCTGCCATGGGTGGGCTTGTTGGGGTTTGGACTTAAGTCATGGGCCTAATGGCACTAGTCATGGAATTAAAATCATGTCATAAAATTAATGCACCTATTCTATTCCTCCTATTTGAAAACTAGATTCTAATGGCTAGGATGAGGTTAACTTAAGTTAGACTAGGGTCACACCATTGTCTACCAAGTAACCATAACTAGGGTTAGCTTCTAGGTTAGTCTCTTAAGTCACAACTAGTCAAAAGTCAAAATTAACAATCACCAATGCAATAAATCATGAAATAATTCAAAGAGGCCAAATGACCAAAATACCCCTAGGCTAAAAATGATAATTAAGTCATCCTAATGACATGGTTAGGCTCTAGGTCATGCAGTCTCTCAGGTTTCACTAGCAGCACATCAAAATCATAAGTCATGACTTAAACCAGTTTTTAAATAGTTTAAAAATAATTAAAAATCACCAAAAATCACAATGTGAAATAAATATCAATAAATAATAATTATAATTACAAAATTTCAAAAATACCCTTATCTGGAAAACTGGGTGTTACAATCCTACCCACCTTATAAAAATTTTGTCCTCGAAATTAAGATGGTCGCACCTCTCCTAGGTCAAACTCCCAATCAATCAAGTCGAAGCAATACAATCCTATTGGTCATGATTTCACAGTCTCGAGCCGGGTAGCTACACTATCTAGCAATCACAAGCAATATCCTGGTAGGTACTAAGGGAAATCACACATGAAAGTGGAAAAGAAGAACAAGAAGACGAACCTTCTAACCCATCACCTGCAGCGTCAGTCTCCTCGACTGCCATCGCAAAAGCTCCACCCCTCTGGGCATGGTGCTGCGCTACAGGTGGCCTAGCTCCCTCTCTCTGACCCGGTGCTCCGTCATATACGGGTGTAGTAGGGCAATCTCTGACCTGATGAGCAGCGGATCCACAGAACAGACAAACCTTCCGCCTTCTATAACAAGTCTCCCAAGCGTGCCCTGCCCTCTTATAGTAAGCACAAGTCTGCACCTTGCGGTCCTGCCCTCTAGGCTGATGCTGTGCCTGCTGTACTCTTACCGGTGCCTGAGATTCTAAGAGAAATCCTTCCGATACGACACCGACAAGAAGTGGCCTCCAAATGGACACAAACCAAAGTCAAATCCTCCCAAACTTGGCTAGGACCCTCTATCCATGGAGTAGAGAAGAAATGAAGAAGATTTGGTGGAAGAAGGGATTGATTTGGAGATGAAATCAATGGAGGTTGCTCTCAAAATTTGGAGAAGAACAAGCGAGAGAAATTTTGGGGAAAAATAAAATAAATTGATGACTCAACCCCTCCTCCTATGGCCGGCTACCTATGGGAGTTTTGGCCCCATTTGTGAATATCCAAAATGCCCCCACTAACTCATATTGAATTAAATTAGGAAAAGGCTTTAGGTTGAGGCTAAATTAGTCATGTTTTAAGTCTCTAATCAACTAAACCTATTCATGAAAAATTAGTCTAACACACTAACTAAAAATATTATCATGTGGGCCATGCCTAACTAATGAGTGGGTCCCATTAGAGTCAAAACTACCCCGGATCCCCGTTACAAGTCGGATTGAATTGAAATTCGAACACGACTCAAATAACCCCAAAATAATATCATAAATAAGTAAATAATTTCAAAAATATTCAAAAATGAAAAATAACCAAAATATCCCTGTTCTTGAAAACTAGGGGTGACAAATCTATCCACCTTAAAAAAATTTATCCTCAAAATTAAAACCAAGCAATCACAGAAAAACACATGAAGAAAACAATCCCTCTCAAATACTTCCAAAAAAAATTCAGCAAAATAAAAATCTCTTAAGGCACAACAACACTTGCAAATAAAAATTATTATGTATCCGACACGGACACGAAACCAACACAAAATCTCACCTATCAAAAGCCAAATCAACAATCACCAATGCAAAATATCAAAAATAAATCAAAGAGGTCCAATGACCAAAATATCCTTGGGCCAAAAATGATACTGAAAACATCCTAATCACATGGTTAGGCTCTAGGTCAAACAGTCCCTAGTGTTTCACTAGCAAATCATCAAAATCACAAGTCATGACTTAAAAATTTAAAATGATTAAAATCTCCAAAATTAAAGCATAAATTAAATGATAATAATTAAATGACTAAAATTATAAATTTTAAAATTACTCTCAATTAGAAACTTGGTGCGACAAGTCTATCCACCTTAAAAGATAAGGTGGTAGTGCTCCTTATAGGTCAAACATCCCACAAACAAAAATCTCAAAATCATGCAGTTCGATAATCATATGCGTCTGTCCAGAATTATGATACTCAGAACCTCCGTCATGTTAGTGAGCAAGGCTACGATAATCACAGAGTCCTCGACTAAGGCACATACCTCTAGAATCATGGTATTTAAAATTTTTGTATTGTCGCATGCTTGGCAGCGAAAACCTTAAATTCCCACACCCGAGAAATACATCCATAATTCGACTATATATCCTCACTATGCCTGCTAGCATGACCCTAGAGGATTCTAAATCTCATAATCAAGGTGACCTAGCCCATACGACTTATCTTAGAAGAAAATCACATCACAAGAACAAAAAATTTCATCAAACAATCAAGGAACAGATGGAATCGAATTTCAAGACAGTTTATAAGGAGGCAAATACGGAAATGAGATCAAAAGATTGGAACCTGCAATCTGCCCTGCTACTGCCTGACTGTCCTCAACTGTCATGGCGAAAGCTCGCCCCTGCTGGCCTCCCCTAGCATACTGTACTCTGTCTTGGTCTGTCTGTCTGGCTGCACAAGCAGCACAGTTCCTCATCTGGTGATCTGGAGCTCCACAGAATAAACAAACTCCCAGCCTCATCCTGCAAACCTCCCGGGTGTGCCCTATCTTCTTACAGAAAGCACACTAGATGGCCTGCCTCTTGCCCTGACCCTGCTGCTGGTCGACACGTGCTGGTACCTGACGTACTCTGTTCTGGCCTCCTTGGACTCCACGAACGTGGCAATCCTTCAGCTGGTGGTCGGGCGCCCCACAGTATAGACACACGCCCAAACTCATCCTACAAACCTCCCAGATGTGCCCCGGCTTTCCGCAGAAGCCGTACAGAGTAGTCTGCCTCTGGTCCTGTCCCTGGTTGTAATGCATATGGTTCTTATTATGTATCTTGGTACACGTGTACGTATTTTGACTCGTATTATATGTCTCTCTGCTTGGTTTATTTAGAATTTTTATTGCTTGGTTCACCTTAGGATTGGTTCGGCTAGGCTTGGGTTTGCTTATTTGGTTCATCATGAACCAAGTGGAGAAACCCTACCTACCAACACCATCTCCATTTATTAACCCCAACCACCTTTCTCTCCCTTCATTCAATTTCTTATTACTACTCTTCCTCTTCTTCTTCCTCATCGAACCCCCACCGTAGGCAAGTGTAACTTGCTTCATGAAGGAACTTCCATTTTATTGTTCCATTTTCTTCTCCACAAGATTCTAAGCTGTAGGAACGAAGTAGTAAAGCGTAATACTCTAGAGGGAGGGTGAATAGAGTTGGCAGCGGAATAATGCTAATTAAAAAATATTAGCAGCACAATCACAGAATATTAATCACAACTGAAATAAAGTAAAAACAGAGTTAAGAGAGCAAACGCAAAGACAGCGATGTATACTGGTTTCCCTCTGTTGAGGACTAATCCAGTCGGTAGAACTCTTGCTAACAGTTGAATCCACTATTGGAAAAATTGCAGGTTTTCTTACGAAGTCCTTGCAACTTCTACAACGCGAGCTTTGATACGAAGAACTCGTCCAACTTCAAATGTGAAGAGGTATTCTTCAATCAAGCCTTCTGATTACAATCTCTCAGAAACTTCTAGACCGTACCGCACTGGCAAATCGACTAGAGGATTGTAATTGGCTTGGGATCTGAAATTAAAAGCTCTAGAAAACTCTTTGAAAGACTGAAAGCTTTAGATAGAGAGAAGATTGAAAGTGAATGAGTGAGTTGAAATGATCGAAATCCTTCTCTATTTATAGGAATTTCAAAGACAGACATCTGACAGAATTCGGGCAGAATTCGGACAGAACTCTATGAGCAAATCTTGGTCAAATCCGCAACTGCAGGAGGACCAAGTTCCAAGGATTCAAAATCACAACGGCCACCAACCGAATCTGGCCGAACTCGGTCCGAGTTCTGTCAGGGTTTAGTTAGGGTTTTAAAAAGCTTTTTGGTGATTTTTGAAAAACTTTTTGAAAACCTTTTTGTAAACCTTTTTGAGAGGTCATTTTGAAAAAATTTTGAACTCATTTAAGGGTAGCCTATTTGCCAGTACGACTCGGTGTACAACATATTCCTAGACTCAAATAAAATGAAAATACATTGCATAAGGAATTACAGACTCGAGTAGGCAAACAGATCTTCGGTCTTGAATTCAGTGGATAGCCATTCTTGATCATGTTCAAGAGTCTGAGATGTCCCGACTAGCTTTGTTTATCCAGACAGAGTTTAATTAATTATTAAAATCAGGTTTGACCATATGACCAAATGGGTCAACAATCTCCCCCATTTTGATAATTGACAAACTATGAATGATATAACATTAAGCTTGTTCAAAATATCAAAAAGTAGAATTGTTCATATCCTGTATTATCTCAAAAAAAATGTT
The DNA here is from genome assembly GCA_029216955.1 of Iris pallida. Taxonomy (NCBI): domain Eukaryota; kingdom Viridiplantae; phylum Streptophyta; class Magnoliopsida; order Asparagales; family Iridaceae; genus Iris; species Iris pallida. The sequence continues at coordinate 19,128 of JANAVB010021562.1, forward strand.
AGATCTTTAATTTTCTCCCCCTTTGTCACTTAGCAAAATAATTGCAAAAGATAAAGCTCCCCCGCAATCAATGCATAAGTAACAAATAGTGAGAAAACATATATAAAAGAAATAAGGCAGAAATAAAAGAGAAGTATCACAGGCATGTATTGTTGTAGAAAAAAATCATCACAGGCATGTAATTTCACAGGCAGTTATAAAGAATGAAGCAATATAAGAAATAGTGCTATCATAAACTGAAATAAAGTGCTGAAATAAACTGAATGCCGTAAACTGAGGCATAATAAATATGTCCATGAAAATAAAAGAGTACTGAAGCAAACTAAAAAGTGCTAATAATAAAAAAGTACTGATAATAACTTGGAATGTAGGAGCATTTCCAAGTGCACAATAAAATATCACTCAAAATCATATAGTCACATCTTCTCATCATCATCCTCATCATCATCATCAGCAGCTCGACCAGCATGTCCTGAAGTACCGGCTCTAGAGGTACCAGCACCAGAAGGATGCGGAGGGGCGCCAGCATAGAACTCACCAATATAATCACGATGTGGAGCACGGTCAGAACGATACCAATCATAGGCGTTACCGGGCTGGAAGTAGGCATGAACAGCCTCATCCTCACAACGGTAACCAGAGAAAGCTGGATCTCTAGGGATAGAACCGGCTGAATGACCAGTCTAGGCGAAACGAAGATCAGCTAAGGAGATTGCAAGCGCCTGATAGCGGATGACGTCGTAGAACTCACGCTCGCGAGCCATGTCCGTCATCGAGACATGCAAAGCAGATAAATGCTGATGTATGCCCTCAAATGTTATGGCATACTGATGAGGTGGTGGAGGAGGTGCAGTAGGAGGAGCAGGAGGTGGTGCTGAAGTAGTCATGCTACGACGAGATAACTGAAGAAACTTGGGCTCAGGATCCTGAGTACAAGTCGACAGATCGATATTGAAGCACTGAAAGATGCGTGGGAGAATCATCGTGTAAGAGAGATTTCTATCTCTTGTACGACAACGACCCATCATCTGAATCATGGTCTTAGGGGCAGAAAATGGAATCCCCTTAAGAATATGGTACATGGCGGACAGCTCAAGAGAAGTCACATCATCTTTTGAAGTAGAGTTTGGAAGGATAGTGGAATAGATGATGCGATACAATTCATAGTTAAACAAGTTCAGGTTGTTAGCCTTGAACTTTCTAGAGCATACTCTATCAGGTGCACAGAGTTTCGCTTTGAAACTGGCGAGTGTCGTGCCTTCGGAAAAATCAAATTCAGTTATGTCAACTAGCGGTTCACCTTCGTTAGGGATACCAAGGATCTCCGCTAAGAGGTCATCATTGAAATTGATATCAATACCTCCAACACGAGTGCTCACATCAAAAGTGTTTAATATGAGATTGCAATAAAATAATCTAATGGCATTAGTTGCTATAGGGAAGCAGATTTTAACAAAAAGATATAACCCTATTACCTCAAAGAAATGACGATGATCAGGAAATACAGTCTATTTGACTGGAGCGCCTGTGCATATGGATCTCATGGAGAAGTCTCCATACCACAGTAGGGCTTGGTCTAGGGTTTGAAAGAAAAACTCGTCGAATGCACCGTCGCTCGTTTGGACCGGTGAGAAGAGGGAATCCGTATGCGGATACGAAGATGACCCTTCCTCACTAGGGTTCGTCTTCTTCCTCTTTGAAGGATTGAATTTGGGTGCCATTTGTGCAAATTGAAATAAAAATGCACTAATTTGAAAAGTGGAGAAAGATGGGATTATACCTCCCGAAATCAAAGTATGTTGAAGAGAACGACAAACTCCGCACGAATCCAAATTTTGGATTGATTTTACCACTTGGATTGGAAGAAGGAGGGTAGTGGAAAGCTAGGGTTCGGGGCTCCTTCGCGGCTGCTGCTGCTATTGTGATTAGTTTGGAAGCAATGAAGAAGAAGGGCTTCTCGAGTTCTGTATATATAACCTGACACCCTCAACCGAACTCGGGCCGAATTCGGTCAGAGCTCTGGCCGAATTCGCCTAGGGTTCTTTATAGTTGATTTTTGCCATTCTTTTTTATTGTCTCATTTCAAATATTTAATTCAAAGATTAGTCATTTCAACTTCAATTAAAATAATTAATATTATTTTATAGATTAAATGTCGTTACACAGCAACTGTTTCAGATTAGCTGTAGGAGTACTGTTCCAGCTGGCGGAGGTTCACCGGGGAACTCTTAAGTACCGCTTCGCTTCAACCGTAGTTGTGGTGACAGACAGACTCTTTATTGGCTTGTCTCTAACACAGTTTTTGCGTAATGATATATAATCATAAAGCAAAATTAATTAACATTATTGATGTCCAAAATTCCTAATTTTCGACGTAAATAATTAAAACGATCTTCCGCTAGAGGTTTAGTGAAGATGTCAGCTAGTTGATTTTCAGTATCTATGTACACAAGGTTTATATCTCCATTTTGATGATGATCTCTAAGAAAGTGATGTCGAATCTCGATATGTTTAGTACGAGAGTGACATACTGGATTCTTAGTCAAATTAATAGTGCTCGTGTTATCACAGAAAATGGGAATATGTGTGTAAAATAAATTATAGTCTTCTAGGGTTTGTTTCATCTACAAAATCTGAGCACAACAACGTCCTGCGGCGATGTACTCAGCCTCTGTTGTTGATAGGGCAACAGAATTTTGCTTTTTACTAAACCATGAGACTAAAGCCTTGCCCAAGAAATGACATGTGCCACTGGTACTTTTTCTATCAACTTTGCATCCAGCAAAATCTGCATCCGAATAACCAATAAGGTCAAAGGACTTAGTTTTGGGATACCACAAGCCAACAGAAGAAGTGCCCTTAAGGTATCGAAAGATACGCTTAACTGCGGACAAATGTGATTCCTTTGGATTAGCTTGAAAACGTGCACACAGACAAACACTAAATATTATATCTGGACGACTAGCAGTTAAATAAAGTAAACTACCAATCATACCTCGATACTTACGTGTGTCGACTGGCTCGCCTTGTTCATCTGAATCAAGCTTTGTTGAAGTTTCTATTGGAGTGCCAATAGGTTTGACATTGTCCAGATCAAACTTCTTTAGCAGGTCTTTTGTATACTTGGCTTGATTTATAAATGTCCTATTATCAGTTTGTTTGATTTGTAATCCGAGAAAGAATTTCAGCTCTCCCATCATGCTCATCTAAAACTCATTCTGTATACACTTAAAAAATTCTTGACACAGAGATTCATCAGTAGATCCAAATATAATATCATCAACATAGATTTGAATTAAAAGAAGTTTGCCATTAAAAGACTTAATAAACAGTGTAGTGTCAACCTTGCCTTTTGAAAAAACCGTTGTCAAGTAAAAAAGAGCTTAGACGATCATACCAAGCATGAGGGGCTTGTTTTAAACCGTATAAGGCTTTCTTCAACTTGAAAACATGATCAGGGTTTTGAAATCCGTGAAACCTGGAGGTTGTGCTACAAAAACTTCTTCTTTTATAAAACCATTTAAAAAAGCACTCTTGACATCCATTTGAAATAGTTTGAAATCATGAAAATATGTAAATGTACATAACACGCGAATGGATTCTAATCTCGCAACTGGGGCATAAGTCTCATCGTAGTCGATACCTTCTTCTTGATTGTATCCTTGAGCTACGAGTCGAGCCTTATTACGAGTCACTAAACCATTCTCATTTAGTTTATTTCGCAATACCCAACGGGTGCCAATGACCGGATGATCAATAGGCCTGGGAACAAGTTCCCAAACTTGATTCCATTCAAATTGGTTTAATTCCTCTTGCATAGCATCTATCCAAAAACTATCACTATATGCTTCATCAATAGTTTTGGGTTCTAGCTGTGAAATAAATGCAACACTAGAAACAATATCTCTTCTGGATGTACGAGTACTTACTCCTCTGGTAATATCACCAACTACCAAATGTTTTGGATGATCAGCTGTAAATTTCAATATTTTTGGTAGATTCTGAAGATAGCTGGTTCCTGGATCTTCTCTAGGAGGTTCAGCTAGTGCAGAGCTTGGTTGAGGATCAGCTGATGTTGAGCTTGATGCAGTCAGATCTTCATCACTGTCATCGATAGTCATTTGATTTAGTTCATCAAAAGTGACGTTGATTGACTCTTCGATGATTATGGTTCGTTTGTTGAAGACTCTGTATCCTTTCCTCTTGGCCGCATAACCTAAAAATATACCTTCATCGGCCTTTTTATCAAATTTTCCCAAATTGTCTTTTGTATTAAGAATAAAACATTTACAGCCAAATATTCTAAAGTATGGAACAAATGGAATTCTATCAAACCATAACTCAAATGGAGTCTTCTTCGATTTGGGTCGAATTAGAACTCTATTGAGTACAAAGCAAGCTGTATTGACAGCTTCAGCCCAGAAATATTTGGGTAGACTAAACTGGTTTAACATCACTCTGGCCATTTCGGTTAGAGTTCTGTTCTTACGTTCCACAACTCTATTTTGTTGTAGAGTCCTAGGGCAAGAGAACTCGTGTACAAAACCGTGTGTGTCACAAAATTGCTCAAAATTAGCATTCTCGAATTCGCCTCCATGATCGCTTCTTATGCGAGTGATCATGTAACCTTTTTCATTCTGTACTTTCTTACAAAAGGCGACAAATTCGGATAATACATCATTCTTGCGTGTCAAGAAATATACGCAGGTATATCTAGAGAATCATCTACAATTACGAAAGCATAAAGCTTACCTCTGAGGCTAGCAACTCTGCTAGGACCAAATAAGTCCATATGAAGCAATTGTAGAGGTCTAGTAGTACATACTGCGTTTACTGACTTGAATGTGGATCTGGTAGCTTTATTCTTTTCATATTGGCTGCATACCGAATCCTTCTTAAATGTAATGTCCGGTAAACTGCGTACTAGCTTCTTTGTGGATAATCTTGAGATCGTATCCATATTTGCGTGACCGAGTCTCATATGCCATAGATGACTCTCATCACTCTTGGCCATTATGCATCTACCTGAAATGTTAGTTTCTTCTAACAAATAGAAAACATATATATTGTCTTCCCTGATACCTTCAAAGATAGTACTACCAGTTGAGCTATCAACTATAGTACATTTGTCTTTGCTAAAATTGATGCCATAACCATGATCAGCTAGATGACCTATGCTGAGTAGATTATGTTTCAACTCGATAACCAGACAGACATCCTTAATCACATGATAGGGAGACTTACCAACATCACCGATACCAATAATATACCCTTTCAAGTTATTACCGAAGGAGACATAGCCTTCCTTCTTTTTCTTCGACAGTGTTGCAAATAGGGTAGCGTCACCGGTCATATGCCGTGAGCAACCGCTGTCGAGGATCCATTTGCTTCTAGCATGTGAAGGGTGTTCCACCTAGAAAACAGTTTACAGATGAAACTTTTGGTACCCATTTCTTGTAGGGTCCCGAATTGTTAGCTTTAGGTATCCAAGCATAAACATTTAAATCAACAAGCTTTCTCATTCTACATGCAGATAAAATATGACCAATGTGGCCACAATAATGACATTGTGCATGTCGAGTGTTGAAAGCTGAGTAGTGTGCATGGTTGGTAGGTTTAGGTTTTCTAGTATAGAAGAAAGCATACCTATAATCTTGTTTGGGCTTAATCTTTTAGGGTAAAGGTTTTATATGGTTAGGTCTGACAGTGTTTGGCTTGGGAATATTCCGATTTTTTCGGTAAGTGACACGTGTTAGGGAAGGAAGCAGCAGGCTCAGGCTGTTTTCCTAACCTAATTTCCAATCTTTTGGAAGTGTCATACAACTTAGTATAATCAGAAGTGAGTGATTCCATTCTGATTTGTGCACATCGAAGACTTTTCTTCTCTATAGAAAGTTCTACCTTGAGTTGGTTAATAATTTTGTCTTTCTCTTCAAATGACTTGGTAGTCTCGTGTAATAAGGGCTTTGTTGAAGAAAGCTCACCAGACTCACTAACATTATTTCTAACCTCAGCTAGTAGGTCGGTAAGTCTACCTATTTCACCTTTGTACTCTTTGAGTACCTTCTTAGACGCCTGATATGCTACGCAGTTTCCTGTAATCAGTCATCAGGTCACTGAAGGCATCTCCTAATTGCTCAAAGGTGAAGTCATCATAAGTATCAACTACAGGTTTAGTAGGTACCTGATCGGATGCCATAAAGCATACGTTTGTAGCGTCTTCTGATTGTTCGTCTTCTGAGTCGTGGCTTCACTTTCATGCAATATGGTATTGGCATATCTCCTAGATGTTGATTTCTTCAGGTTCCCTTTTTCATACCTGTTGCTCTTCTTGTTTGATGATGAGTTTTGGGACAATCCTTCTTCATGTGTCCCTGCTTCTTGCAACCATAGCAGACAGCAACTTTGATACCAGTTGTTAC